>JAIUZE010006910.1:0-93033 GCA_022085475.1 Heliosperma pusillum
TTGCGAGTCAATGTCAAGGCAGAGACACGCCATTGCCAATGGCGTGTCTCTGTTGCACATCTGAGGCATAAGTTGGGTTTATGTGAGCACAGAGACACGCCAATCATAATGGTGTGTTTCCTTCTTAAGACACGCCATTGCCAATGGCGTGTCTCTGCAACAATTTTTTTTAACACAAACAGGAGGTCCTGATATTTGACACTACGGAGACACGCCATTCGCATTGGCGTGTTTCCTTCACAAGACACGCCAATCCGAATGACGTGTCTATAACACAATATTTTTTTTTGAATAAGCAGGAGATTATGCTCTATGACACATGGAAGACACGCCATTCGCATTGGCGTGTTTCCTTCACAAGACACGCCAATCCGAATGGCGTGTCTATTCAGAGAACTTTTTTTTAAAAAAAAAATTTCAGTACCTACTTACTTTCAGAAATAACAATAAACGATTACGCAATTTTGACAAAGAAACCATAGTTTTTATAAGATTAGAAAAGAGTTTTCACACACATTAAAGAATCACAAGGGGTTTCGGGCTTAGTCTACTTACTAAAGTATCTATTACATGTCCTAAAAAATATTACAACTGCTTCAAGTCTTCTTTTTCCCACGAAGACGAGACCAAATCCGCTTTTCTTTTGAAGGCTCCGGGGTTCCTTGTTCATTGATGGGCGACATTGAAGTATTGGTGCACCTTGAGCGTCGTCTGAACATTTGCAAGGTCTCATTGTCTTACTCTATTGACTCTTGCCTTGTACAACCATCTCTCCTTTCTTCACGTTGTTCCTCTACTTGGGTTTCTTGCGTCGGTTAATCAAATTGTTGAAGAAGATGTGAATACCCGACATGTTCAAGAGATTGGGAAGAGTTGTCCCGGATGTTAGACATGATGTTACGGTAATGAGGGGGCACCTCTTGAGGCATCGCTTGTATCTCCGTATTGCATGTCG
Source organism: Heliosperma pusillum (assembly GCA_022085475.1). Lineage (NCBI taxonomy): Eukaryota > Viridiplantae > Streptophyta > Magnoliopsida > Caryophyllales > Caryophyllaceae > Heliosperma > Heliosperma pusillum. The sequence continues at coordinate 956 of JAIUZE010006910.1, forward strand.
TATGGACTTCGGCAAACCCGTAAGCCTGAAAAAAATTAATAGTAATAACAATAATATTTTATGAAAGATTTTAAATATTAATAAAGATTCATATTGGTAAAACTTACAAGATAAGCAGTGGCTTCTACCGGTGCTTGGTAAGCCTGTTTGAAGGTAGGGCTGATGAATCGGCGAGTACGATCCCGGTACCAAACCATGTAAGGGTCATTGTAGCCCATGTCATTGTTATCCTCAACGCCAAGGAACCTAAATTGGGTCCTCTTACTCCACATAGCTATGTAAGGTGAATGATAATCCGCCCAATTCCTTGTATGGGCACCCCTTGTATCCATTTTATGCAACTTTGGTTCGGTATCAGCATGCTCAGGGATATTTTGTTTCCACCCAAATTGACGAGCGACCCTATTAGGCAAATGCCACTCAACAATATTGAAACAAATCATAGGTGATACCACATACCACTCACTTGAGTCATCATAACAAGATTCAGGCAAAAAAGAGATGGTGGGTTGGGGGTAAGGTTGCCATATAAATTGATCGGGTCGCATGTTATCTAAAGCATCCTTATACCCAATTAGAGGGGGTATGGTTATGGTTGTGCCTTGTGAACCTAATGGATAGGGTCCTCTTCCCCCGGTGTTCGACCTAACAGTTCATATATCAATGCTCTCCAATTATATGTGGTTGGCCCAGTAACAACATCTCCTATAATCCTTAACCCCAACAACACTTGCACATCTTGCAATGTCACAGTAGCCTCACCAACGGTCATGTGAAAGGAATGGATCTCTGGTCTCCATCTCTCAACAAAAGCAGTTATGAAATCTACATTAAATTTTAAACCTACTACTCTATGGATAAAGTAAAACTGAGACTCCCTAATGAAGTCAACTACACGATCACTTACCAAAAACCCCTTATGCATAGCTAAGTGTGACCTACATCTGAGGGAACCCTTGTCGTCCCCGTCCCATATTGCCTTGCTCCGGTGGGTTTCTTGTTGTGTGAGAACTTCCGGGTTGACCGGTCCTGGTTGTAGACGGTGTTCCATTGATCCTTCACATGTAAAATAACTATTAGTTTAACATAAATGATACAATTGTTGATTAAAATAAATACGTAAAATACAATGTAAGTAGAAAAATACCCTTGGGAATTGTTAACTCTCATGACACAAGGTTTTTTATTATGCCCTATACCACGACCCAAAATACATGACAAACTTCTTTTTGTTACAAAGAGTCTTACACATTCTACACAATCTAGTGTTAACATTTGAAGCCAAATGACGAATGCAAATCCTATGAAAAGCATGAGGCTCCTCCCATCCACTACCAATTTCACTCATTGCTTTCATTATTCCCACATGTCTATCGGATATGACACACAACCCACTTCTTTTTGTTACAAAGAGTCTTATACAAGCCATGAGTCAAGGCCAACTATCACTATTTTCGGATTCAACAATAGAAAAAGCAACAGGAAAAATATGGTTATTGGCATCAATTGACATAGACGTCAAAATTGTTCCCTTGAACTTCCCGTACAAGTGTGTTCCATCTATGGTTAAAACTAGCCGACAATGTTCAAACCCTTCAATGCATGGTTTAAATACCCAAAAAACACGCTTGAATATATGCACATTTGAGTCTCCTATCGATGTGGTTGACCATTGGACTACTGTACCAGGATTAGATTCTTTCAAACCTTCTATGAAACGAGGTAACATCTTATACGATGCATCCCAATCACCAAATATATCCCTAATTGCTCTTTGTTTTGCATTCGAAGCTTTGGCAAATGATATTTTGTAACCAAACTTATCTAAAATGAGTTCAACAATAGACATCACCTTATATCCCCAATCCCCCTCAGCATAGTTACGAATCAAATGACTTATGAAACCTCGTTTCAAATTAAAGTGGTCTCGAGGAACCATGTCACCAACACACGAAGAGTCACGAGGACCTTTGTCTGTGACAACTGTAAATGCTTGAGAATAAGGGTCTTTTCTTGTCGCTCTTAACCGCCAATTACAAGGGTTAGGAGATCGACCACATTTAAAAGTGACAGTGTGAGGCTTTGATTCGGCAACCTTGAAGTAAGAGGTGAGGTGAGGAAGGTGTGAGGCTAATTAGGAATTATAATTAATAATTCAAGGATGCGAGGTGAGAGACACGTCGGAGATGAATTGTGAGATGATTTGAGGTGAGATGAAGTATGAGGTGAGGTGAGGAAGGTGTCGGTTTTTAGGGGTAGATGGAGAAAGTGTTTGAGACACGTCTTGTGAACAAGACACGCCAATGCGAATAACGTGTCTCCGTAGTGTCATATATCAGGAGCTCCTGTTTGTGTTAAAAATTGTTGCTGCAGAGACACGCCATTGGCAATGGCGTGTCTTAAGAAGGAAACACGCCATTCGGATTGGCGTGTCTCTGTGCTCACATAAACCCAACTTCTTCCTCATATGTGCAACAGAGACACGGCATTGGCAATGGCGTGTCTCTGCCTTGACATTGACTCGCAAATCCCGAGCCTACGTGGACACCAAAACGATAAATAGTTTTTAGATCGACCCAAAACGATAAATTTTTATTTTTTCAGCATTATTTTAAAAACGGTAGATGTTTATCTTGTCAAAAATTGAAGATCGAGCATAGGAGACCTCAAAGTAAAGTGCAATAAACGAGGATGCCGGAATGGAAGTGGAAGTCAATCTCTATGGATTTATTTTTGGGTTTCCAAGGAATTAAAGGGAAATAATATGATTTGGGTCATCGTTGATCGCTTGACCAAATTGGCTCATTTTGCACCGATGAAAGATATTTGGAACAAGGTGGAGTTGGCTAATGCATATCGTCGTCATATCTTGAAGCTTCATGGTGTTCCTAAAGACATTGTTTCGGATTGTGATGCGGCATTCATCTCTAGATCTTGGCAAGAATCTCAAGACTCTTTGGGGACGTAGTTGAAAATGAGCACAACATTTCATCCGGCAACTGATGTACAAACGGTGCAGACTATTCAAACTTTAGAGGATCTAATTCGCGTGCTTGTGCCTTAGAGTTTGGTGGTTATTGGGAGGATCGACTTAAATTGATGGATTTCTCATACAATAATAGTTTCCATGCTAGTATTGGCATGGCTCCTTTTGAAGCGTTGTATGGGAGGAAGAGTCGAAGTCCCATTTGTTGGGGTGATAGTTCCGATAATGTGGAGTTGGGGACGAAGATGATTCAAGAAATGGTTGAGCAAGTGAAATTGATTTGACTTAAGATGAAGGTGGCTCAAGACCGGAAAAAGAGCTATGCTGATCTTCGACGCCGTGATATTGAATTCGAAGTGGGTCACAAGGTATTGTTTAAGGTCTCACCTATAAGAGGTGTGATGAGATTTGTTAAGAGGGGAAAGCTATGTCCAAAGTGTATTGTTCCGTTCGATATTCTAACTCGTTTTGGAGAAGGTGACATATCGTTTGGATCTTCCGTTAGCATTGGTGAATGTGCATAATATTTTCCATATGTCGCAACTAAGGAAGTATATGATTTATCCTTTTCAAGTCTTGGATTGAGGTGGACAAAGACCTTACATATGAAGAAGTGCCAACGAAGATCCTAGACCATAAGGTGCAAAAAACCTGAGGCGGAGAAACAAGATTGGTGAAAGTGTTGTGGTCCCACCATAACGTTGAAGAAGCTACTTATTAGGTCGAGGATTTGATGAGGGAGCCGTATCCTCATATTTTAGAGGTATGCCCAGTTAGGGGACGTAGCCTTGTTTTAAAAGGGGGGATGAGATATAGTTCTTTGCTTGATTTTGATCTTTTGTTGATTTAATTATTTTATTATATCGCGTTTCGATTGATAAGTGTTATCGATTTAGTTTTTGTTATTTGGATTCGTGTGGTTTATGTGTTGTGGTGTTGATGACGGAAGGATGTGTGTGGTGATGTTAGATAACGGTTTTGGTTGTTTCTATGTGTGTGTGAACTTCGTGGACGAAGTTCTCTTTAAAGAGGGAAGATTGTAATACCTGTGGTATTAATCGGTCGACTAAGGTACGTACTCGACCAAGTGGAGGTTGTTGAGATATCTTTCCATATGTGTGTGACGGACATCCATCCCACATCGGTAGAATAATAGTGAAGGGACTAACTTATAAGTAAGTGGGCTACTCCTCCTATCACCAATTGGTTTTAGGATGGAACATCACTTGCTTATGGGCCAACCTCATCCATCTAATTCTATAATCCCGATGCGGAGGACTCAACAAATGGTATCAGAGCCAACAGTTCGGCTTGGGACCGCAAGGTGCGATGTGGTGACGGAGCTCGAGATCACGCAGAGTAGCGTCGTGGTTGCGGAGTAGCATCACTGCTAGGATCTCACCCTTGGTTGACCAGAGATGAGGAGTAGCATCGTGCGGAGTAGCATGGTCGGCCCAATGCGGGGTTGCATCGGGTGCGAAGTAGCGCCAAGTGAGGGGGAGTTTCAGCGCACACACATGTGACATGGGGAGATTGTTTAGATCTCTTCCCATATGTGTGTGAGGGGAATCCATTACACATCGGTAGAATAATAGTGAAGGGAATAGCTTATAAGTAATTGGGTTACTCCTCCTATCAACAATTGGTTTTAGGATGGAACTTTACTTGCTTGTGGGCCGGTCTCATGTACCTTATTCCATAATCCCGATGCGGAGGACTCAACAGAGGTGTTGCTCGATCGAGTTGGTTGTGTAGTGGACCGAGTGAGTGTGCTACTTGGTTGAGTTTGTCTTGAATCGATCGAGTGAGCTGGAGGTGATCAAATGCGGGCTTGAGCCAGACACTGGCTGGTATAACATTAAATTTTTGGCCCATGGACAAGCGGGTTAGCGAGTTTGGGACGGGATAGTGGGTCGGGCCTTTGTATTTTTCTTAAAAAACCTTGTCCGTACCCGCTTATTTAGCGGGCGGGATGAACCATGTTCAATGGACGGGACAACCCGTGAACAACTCTATGAGCTGGTACTTGATCGAGTAAAGTATACTCGGTCGAGTGGCCCTATTGGTTGAAGTTTAGAAAGTTTCTGTATGTTTTTCCTCGGTCGAGTACTTTGGGTACTCGGTTGAGTGGGTGTTACTCGGTCGAGTGTGATGTTACTCGACCGAGTAGTAGTAAAAAATGTTGTTTTGTATTTCTTATTTGCGCATGGAACCTAGTTGATATATTATGCATTTATCTTCTTTAATCTTTCATAATTATTCATTAGTAACATAAAGCTCTCATAAAACTTCTAATTAATCACTTATTAATCTCTAATATCTCATTAATCTTCACTTGGATTTGTTGAGGAGTCAATATTCTAGATCTTTTTGTCATTTTTTCTAATCTTTGGAAGTAATCTTCATCCTTAATCTTGTAACTTCATCTAATCATCTCTTAAGATAGGTTTTGAATAATTAGTGTGATATTAATGATTAGGTTGATTATTAGGTTGAGATTTATGTTCTTAGATTGTTATATATTGAGTAGATTAGATCATATTGGTTATCTTGAGATAGATTATTGTTATTAGCATGAAATTTGGGGAAAATTTTTATAGACGATAGAATTGTTGTTGAATAGCCTATAAGTTGGGAAAAGTGATATAGATTATGGTTTATTGTTTCTTAGCATGAGATTTAAGATAATTTGACCTAAATTATGATTATTGACCTTGTTAGTGTTAGAATTGGCAAAAATAGTTGTAGGTAGTAGTAATTAGTCTAAATTAGTAGGAACTGGTAGTAATTAGTAGTGACTGTTATTATTGTGTGATTGTAGGTGGTGACTTTGTTTATGAGGACTTCTAGCTTACTTTCTTGAGATTTCATTTTAATTATGCTTTGCTAAAGGTAGGTAAATCCTACTCGGTTTATGTATATATGATTGATTGATGTGGATTATGATATAATTGTGACATGTTGATTGGATATTGGGTGTTTGATCGTGATCGTGATATATTGGTGTTTATTATGGAGAGGTTACAAGAAACCGGCTCCATAGACTCGGTGGGTCGCTTCTCATGGTTCATGTCATGTAGAAGACAGTGCATGTGGTTATGATCTCGGTCTGGGGGTGACCTGCTGCGGTAGGGCTCGTTATGTCTATGGCGTGCCCTGGACACTATGACGTGCTTGTTTATGGCACCACGATTGGTGGTACAATGTGCTTCTTGATAATACCGTAGTGCGCTACTTGATGGCTCCGGATATGTGTGATGATAGTATTTTGATTTCATATGATTAGTTATGTACATGTAAAATTAGCGTTGTTGTTTGTTTTATCTACAGTGACCCATGCGATATTTTCGGCAAATGGCAAGTAGGTCTTGAGCAGGTATGACTGTTGATGTCATGACTTGTGCTCGGGCTTGGCAAGGGATAACCTAGTACTTGTGACTTGTTGAGTCAGACTTTAGTTTCTTCTGGGCTTTTAAATGTATTTTGGAAATTTGAGTTGTATTTTTATTTGGACTTGTAAACCTTGACATTTCATTTATATTATGATAAACATGTTTTGAGACTCATTTTGGTACATCCTACCCTAGTAAAACCGGGGTGTGACATTCCCTAATGCTCGGAAGGTCTTGCTTACAGGTTCAAGGTATGACGGGGTGTTACACATACAAACAAAGTGAAACTCTTTTTCTGATGGACTATTTAAAAGAATTCCTTAGTTGTCGAACAAAGTAGGGAGAAGTCTTATGACACACATGTGATGAAAAAATGCATGAAAAAAGACTTGCCTTATGTAGGTCAAGTACTAAGACCTTGTACAATAAGGCTTCTCCGTGCCCTCCAAGATACTCTCCATTTGGTCCTTACAATTGGAGAGCACAATAAGTGTGTTATTTTGCCTACAATAATAGAAGCAACTCAAGTGGCAGAAAGTGCTCTCCAAAAACTGGAGAGGATGTCTCTTGGTGCTCTTGAGAAGAGCAAAGGAGAGAAGTTGGAGATCTAGAACTCCATTTAATGTGTGAGTGTGTTCTCAAATTTTTTTATTAATGTAAAAGTAAAAAATGTTGGGCCAATATTTGAGATGGAAAGCACATTGAAGAGTTTTATTATTGTAGGAAAAAATTTAATAATAGCTTTTCAATGAAAGAGAGTATAAATGGAGAGAAAATAAGTGCTCTCCATTTTTACTTATTGTGAAGGCTCTAACATTGTGGCAAAGAATTATTTAATTTCACTTTAAAACCTTTTGGGAGCTGGGTGTTACACACTAAATCTAAATTCTAAATGAAATAAAAGTAAAACGTAATGCTCGTGAATTTTATCAATTATAACCACACAACTCTACTAAATTTATATTATTATATTCGTTACCAACATGTGAATTGTTACGTTTGTAACCAGTAACGTACAACTTACACAATTAAATTTATATAAAATTATAAAGTTATCATAAAGCCTCTCCTGCAATCCATCGCTTGAACATAGCTGCACATTCCTTGGGCTTGTATTCTGGAGCGGTATGTCCAGCTCCCTACATGGAAAAAATAAAGTATTGGACATCAATTTTTTTCATTGTTCTTTATTTAAACTATAAATCTATAATTATTTTATTTTAAGAAATAATTTTTAAAGCATAAATTACCTTGACGGTTGCAAACGTCATATTGTTTGAGTAAGTCCTCGTGTATCTAAATTAACACAACAATTTGGTAAGCACGAGTAATAGTAACCTCTTAGAAAAGAATTATGAGAACTATTCAAGATATGGTTGGTGTACATTATGAATTTTCATTAGGTAGATAATAAAAGTCAAGCTCTATCACTTATTTAATGGTCAATGTTAGGTCGACAATCAATGCTACAAGTTACTCCCTACTGGTCAATAATCAATGTCATCCACATGGTCAATCAAGGATTGTATATTTGTATTTAAAATGTAACTCGTTATATCTTAGTTATATCTTAAATCTACCTTAGCTTTTATTGTCATGTGTATTTGAAATGTAACTTACCTGAAAATGTTTCTAATAATTTCCCCCGATTTTTTTTTTGAAATGTATTTCATGTACAATTAAAAATGTACCAAAATTGATTCTCAAAGTTCTCACCAAAATTGGTTTTAAAATTTAGGTAAGAACACTACTTTTAGGCGAGAATGACCAGAACTGTTTAATTATGTATAATTTGTGTTTTTGAATATCCCTTATAAATCTTATAGTGTTCCAAATATATACTTTCTTAAGATTTCTACGTGGTACTCCTATATTTTATTAGATACTAAATGTCCCTACTATTTGAAAAACGTCAGCGATACTCCTAAACCTTCCACTTATTATAACCTAAGTTTTAACTCACCCTAAAGGGTACAATTATTTTTTCAAAACACAATCTTCCATCTTGAAACTATTATAGAATTTCGGTTTTTTTCCCCTGATATAATTGTATGGGGAAAAAAGAAATCGAAGTGTGATAAATATATATGTATGTGTGTGTGCGTGCGCGCGTGATCCGGTGAACCTATCTAAATATTTGAGTCTGTGAGTCCAAAAATAATATCACATATTACAAGAAACAATATCACAGTTTACACTAAACAATATTACGACAATACAGTAAAAAAAGGTTGAAAATATTATATGTCACACAACTCATCATCGACGATGTCCACCCATCCACTAATGTCGGCGACATCTCCAAGCATAAATATGACACAAGCAAAGAGTCGAACACCATCTTCGCCACCCAAGCATAAATATGACACAAGGCAAAACTAATGCAGTGGGAGTGATATTGTTGACTATGATCTATGATATTGTTTTGTATAACGTGTGATATTTTTTAATGGACTCACGGACTCAAAAAGATAGGGTGGACTCACATGATTTACCTCTCTCTCTCTAAATATTTGAGTCTGTGAGTCCAGGTAAACTCTATTCGTCTCGGTCATTTGTTTGTCTTTTTTATTCTTTGTGAGAGTTATTTTAATCAAAGACAAACAAATGATTGGGACGGAGTTAGTATAATATCAAAGATTAGACGAAATAATATCACTGGTTATACTAAATAGTATCACGAAAAAACGCGCAAAAAAGGGTTAAAAATATTGTATGTCATATTACTCGTCGTCGACGACCACCCACTCACCAATATCGGCGACATATCCAAACACATAGATGACACAAGAAAACTGTTATCCACCATCGCCGTCACCCATTTATCCCATGTTTTCTTTCTAATCTCCATATTCCTCCACCCATACACATTAATCCTCGGAGCTCACAACACCATGCAAATTAGGGGTCTCGTCGTCGGCATGAAGAAGGATGGCGGAGGTAAAGATGCTAAGTAAAGAGTAAATGGGATAAAATAAGCTATGATGGTGGTGATGGTGTAGCCAGAAGGCTGATGATGGTGGTGATGGTGTAGCCAGAAGGCTGATGACAAGGTTAATTAAGGTGAAGTGGAAAAACAAAAAGGAGACAGTAGGGTCGGTGACAATGGAGTGGCGCACGATCGTTGACGAGGTTATTAATGGAGCTCCGACGACCATACGTTGGTGACGCAAGGTGGTGGTGGTGTTTGATAAGGGTGAGGGAGTTCAGGAGTATAGTGAACTAGGTAGTGATTGATTATTTTGGAAATTAGGATTTATTAATTGGGGGTGTTTATTTGAATTATGACTGGTTAATTTGGAGTTATCGTGTATTTAGGTCGTATAATTGTGTACCTAGAATAATATTTTGTGCTCTTAGAATATAATATTTTGTGTATCTAGGCAAGATCGACATTGGGCCCGTGCAAGAGGTGTTGTTGCACAGGGCCCATGGGCCCATGAGTTGAAAGAGACCCAATCTCAAGGAATAGCCGCGTTGCTTCTTTTTTGAGCAACTAACCACTATGCCACTTATTTATTGTTGAAAAAAAGAGAAGAAATTTATATTTTTATCAAAATTTCTTTTAAAAATGAAAAAAAGACTAGTCGTATGAATAAGAATAATCTTCATAATAACATAGATACATTTTTCCCATTTTTCTTCTAATAAATATGACATGAGGTCTCTTTTAAAGATTTCGCTTATGGCCCTCAAAACTACAGGGACGACCCTGTATCTAGGTAATTCGTATTTCGGCGTACCTACGATAGTTTAACATGTATCAGAGATCCGGTAAAAAAATGTACCTAGTATTAAAAAAAGTGCATCTACGTTCTTAAAAAGTGTATTAGACTTCCGATAAAAAACGTACCTAGGGTAGAAAAAAGTGTATCTACGTTCTTAAGAAATGTATATAGAAATCTGGAAAAAAAAGTGTACCTAAGGGAGAAAGAAGTGTATCTACATCCTTAAAAAGTGTGTATAAGATTCTCGTAACAAGCGTACATACGATAGTATAATCTTATATGTGCTTTGTTAAAGAAAAAAAAAGTGTATCTAACCAACATATTAATGTACTTATAGGTCAATTTCACTTTTTGCACCGAGTGATTGTTCGTATTGGATCCTAAATATATATAGAGTTAAGATCCGGTGAGAACGATCACTCGGTGAGAAAAGTGAGAACACTCACTAACCATATAAGATTAAAAGTAAGAAATAAGCTACCCACCCTTTATCTCACAATAACACAAACCTTCGTCTCACAGTAACCCAAACATAAATCAACCTAAGTCCAAACCAAACTCCCCGTTTTTCCTCGCCCCTAACATCGGCCACTGCCCCAATCGCCGGCAAGTCACCACAACCGTCATATGCCGGCGACACCATTACCATCAGACATCGGCGAACAACACCTCCTTCATCTCTGCTCCTATCTGTCTCTTTCTCGCTCATCACGTGATCTCTCTGTCGCCGTTGCTCGTCATTGCTCCGCCGCGACTTATTCAATTGAACACTCGTCATTTACCGTGTCGACATCGCACTCCTTTACTCTTCCGCCAACGTCGTTGCTCTTTATTTCTCTTATCGCTGCTTTTATTCTTCGATCGATTGTCATATTTCTCCACTGATTTATCCAAATACTTAGAACTTTTAATGTATCTCAAACCACTTTGAATGCATCTAGGAACAATTTTTTTTGCATTAATGGTAGTTACATAAGAACAATGTGTAAATACATAGAAAAATTGTGCATCCAGAAGCCATGGAAGAACCGCCATGGATTTGCTTGTAAGCTTTTATGAATGTAAAACACTTGAATATGAACTGATTTAATTGAGAGGAAAGGTAAATAAAGTTGTATGGTTTATTGAATGAAAATGAATGAATGATTAACTTACAACATTGATAATATATTATTATATTTATATACACATGAGTTTCTAACTAGTTATTGTTATTTACATAAATATCCATAACTGGCTCAAAATGTATGTAACAAACTCTAACACACCTTTGACTAGTTTTAACAACCAGATGACTATTTAGCTATGGCTTGATCATAACATCATGTAATCCAGACCCTCCCCCCTTCAAGTTGGCATTGAGTTTGAAGATTACAATCCTAACTTGGAAGATAAAAATTGATGCAGTGATTCGCCAAGTCTTTTAGTCATAAGATCTGCCAATTGAAGAGAGGACTGTACATGAATGGTGGAGATGAAACCTTCCTTGACTTTATCGTGAACATAATGATAGTCGATATTGCGGTGTTTGGTGTGTTCATAAAACACCGGATTTGCAGCTGTATGTTCAGCAGTGCAATTATCACAGAGAAGAGGAATATGCAACGAAACTTTGAGCTGTAAATCATTAGTAAACCTTCGACCCATTCTAGCCCAGTAGTATTAGCACTCATACTATGTTACTCTGACTCAGCAGACAACTTAGAGAACATCGATTGCTTCTTAGATTTCCAACTGATCAAAGCTTGACGAAGAAAGACATAATAGCCAATGAGAGATTTGGCGGAGAATGGGCAATTTCCCTAATCAGTATCGGAGTAACTATGAAGTTGTAAATTGGAATTGGAAGAATAGAAAATACCATGATTAGAATACCCTTCAAGTATTTGACAACATGAAGGGCGACCTTATAATGCAACCCACGAGGAGCAATAAGGAATTGAGACAATTGCTGGACATAGAAGGAGATATCAAGGTGAGTCAAATTGAGATGCAATAGACGACAAACAAGCCTTTTGCAAGGTTCATCATCTGGTAACAATTCACCATTATCAGTAGATAACTTGACACCTCGTGGAAAAGGAATGACAATGGGTTTCCAATGTTGGTTCAAAAGAATACCCTGTGAACTGCGAGAGACTTCAACTTGGAGAAAAAACGCATTAACCCAAGATCTTTGATATTAAACTGCTTTTCAAGAGCCAACTTGATGTGTTCAATATAGGAAGAATTTGAAGTAGTAATCAAGAGCTCATCCACATAGACAAGGATGATGGTGAAATCAGAATCTTAAGCCTTGGTAAACAATGAATAGTCATGCTTAGATTGTGAAAAACCCAAACTTTTCAGCAGAAAACGAGACAATTCAATACTCCATTGGCGACTTGCTTCAAGCCATAGAGAGAGCGACGCAAATGACAAACTTGGCATGGCTTTGCTTTGGTGTACCCTTGAGGTGGATCCATGTACACTTATTCATCAAGATATCCATGTAAAAAGGCGTTGTATCAGCCTAGTTGAAATTAGGCCTGAGTAAAAAATCCGATTATCCGAACCGATCCGATATCCGATCCGAAAAGTTGGATATCCGATCCGAAATTAGGTTTCGGATCGGATATCCGATCCAAAATATTCGAATATCGGATCAGATACGGATACCTAGTCTAAAAATTTTGGATATCCATATCCGATCCAAATTTTTTTTTCTCTGAAATAGATGAGCTTGGGAGAGTATATAATGTAGGAAAGCCCATGTAACTAAACCTAATACAAAGTATACCATAAGATCAAACCTCCAGCCGTCATATAACTCCCTCCCTCCCAAACCTTATGTATTTCATTTATACATCAAACATTAACTCATTATACCATCACTAAACTCCATCCATCAACCACCTAAGATCTGACAATTGAAACGCCAAACACGACGACACGACCGACGCTACACTCGACGACGACGACGACAACACCGTTTCACACGATGACGCAACCGCCGCTTCGCTTGTCCATCTGCTTCACTCATCGACCTCTTCACTCCACCAGCGTCGACGTAAACAATGCAGCAACCACCACTGGCGCCGCCACAACGCAGTTATAATTACGATCTCATTTTTTATCCCTTATTTTATATATTAAAATTCAGATCTTGGCATTGATAGGGTTTCTTTACTGCTTGTTTATTGAATGTATTAATTTTAATTTTTTGTGTTTTACAAATTTGATAATTAGGCTAATGGACCAATTTATGTTTGATTTTGTGTTTAAGAATGAAAATTGGAATTTTCGGATCAGATATTGGATATCGGATACCCAATCCAATTTTTTCGGATAGTGAATTTCGGATATCCGACTCTTTCGGATCAGATCATGGATAATGAAATTTTGTTTTATTGGATCGGATATACGAAACGAAAATCGGATTCGGATCTGATATCCGATCCATGCTCTGCCCTAGTTGAAATAATGGCCATCCTTGAGTAGCTGCCAACTAGGTTGCACGAAAATGGACACGGACACAGACAAGGACACGACACGGACACGGGATACGGCACTCCAAATTTTTTAGGACACGGGACACGGCAAGAAAAAAACAATATACATATTGAATTAAAGGGAATTTGAAGACCATTATAACGGACAACTAAATTTTGGTCATTTTAAAGGCCACAAAGTCGTAAAATGAGAAAAAGAACCAATGTTAATGTCTTATACGTCAAAATTAAACATGTCCTAAAAACTATAAAGTTTCAAATTACAAAACTATAAAAATTCAACTCTTGCAAAATAAGTTTAGAACCATTACACATTTCACAAATTCTCATTGAATCCCTCTCATAAAGGGCAACTAGGGTGCAATTAGGTGGCAAATGGAGCCCCCCACTTGCCCCCCCTACTTGTGAGGGGACTTTGACTCGTCTTAAATTTAAGTTGGGTCGATCCGTCTTTAATGAGACTTTCTGTACCCATTTACACCTACGGTAAGTCTCATTGAAGACGGGTGTATCCGTCTTCGATGAAAACGGGTCAAATTCTCTCTCATAAGGAGACAAGTGGGAATACAAGTGGGTAACCAAATTGATCCCAAATTGATCCCACCACGCCCCATAAATCCTACTGATAAATGATACTCGAAAATCCTACTTTAAAACAACACTTTGATCAAATCAACAGTTCAAATCTTCAATTATTCAACACCACCACCTTAATTTAACAACATTTTAATTTATGAACCATTTAAAGTAGAGAAATTGAAACACAAAAACCCTAATTTGAGAAATTAGAGAAAACTCACAACCAAGAAAGGCACAAAAACCTGGTGACGACGGGGAGAGGCTGCGATAGGGAGAGGTCGACTGCGCGGTGGACGACAGCGAGGAGGTTGTTGGTGTAAGAGACACTGGTTTGAGAAGTTGAGAAGTAGAAAAGATGGGGGATTTGGTTTGTAAAGCCTAATTAGGCGTGTCCTTAGAAAACGGACCGTGTCCAAGCAACTTGGGCCGTGTCCGACACGACATTGGATTAAAAGAAAATCGAAGACACGGTTTTTGGAGTGTCCAGAACGTCTTGAGCCGTATCCTCCGCGTGTCCGTGTCGGACACGGTGTCCGACACGTATGGGCTCGAAAGTTGCCGTGTCCGTGTAACCTAGGCTGCCAAGGCATGACAGTACGTACAGTGGCAAATTTTGCCATAGGAGAAAACGTATGCTTCTAGTCTTTGCCTTCAATTTGCTTTTATTCTTTTGCTACAAGGCGTGCCTTAAAAGGTATTTAAACTTTAGTTTATAAACCCATTTACAGCCTATAGGACGATGACCAGAAGGAAGATCAATCATATCCCTGGTATAAAGTCCTAGACTAATAAATAACCAACACAAGGCCCAATGCTCTTATAACCATCCAAACTTTCAGCAAACCCTAATCTCCCAACACCTCTATGCACAACCAGTACAGCAGCCGACCACCACTAGTTGTGGTCGTCTCCTCGATGGACCTAAGACGGTAGAGATATGTCGACCAGTTTGCGGAATACTTCTCCTCTCTATCTTCGTGGATTTCTGGCAACCCCAACCATGTATATTGTCGTCGGAGTAGTTAACATAGAAGGCTGCTTCTGGCGACGGTTTATGGTGGTGGTGGTGATCGTTGTTAAAGTTTGTTTTCGTGGTGGTGATAGCTGTTGGAACTGTGCGTATTCAATGAGAAAAGGTGGAAGAATAAGTGTGGAGATGAACTACGGCGGGCAAAAACGGTGGCAAGCTACTTGTCGGCGTCTTAGGGTGGTTGGATTTTTGTTGGTGGTGGCGTGTCGGAGTTGGTGTCGCACCGAAGCTCTAGCGGTGGCATGTCAGAGCCAGGGTAACGTTGGTAATGGTGGTGAGGGCGGTGGTAACGACAATGGATACACAAAGTACCATCCGAGAGACATGTAGTATTTCTACCGGATACACTTGTTATTACTACTACATTTGTATCCAGTATTAATACAATGTGTATCCGGTAGAAATACCATGTCTATGAAGGGTAGTTCGTACGGTTTGTATTGAACTTAAGTTCGCACGGGATCCCACCCCTATATAACCGAATAATATTTTTCTAGGACATAAAGTTTTTTAGTAATTACTCAAACAACAAATACTAATGACCTAATGATATACTCGCTCCTATCCTATCATTTCTTCCCTCTTTCCTTTTTGGGTAAGTCGGGTTTTCTTTCCTCTTTCCTTTTTTGGTTGTGGGGTAGTATGTTTTGTGTGGTCCAAATTCATTTGTGTGTGGGGTAGTGTATTTTGTGTGGTCCAAATCTATTTTCTTAATTCTTGTGCAAAAAGGAAAGGGGAAGAAATGAGTGAATAGGAGGTAGTAGATGTTTATATAATCCCTTGAGTCTAAAGATCAAATCATGATAGCATCCAATTTTTTACTTTAGATTAGATAAGAAACGATATGGGGCTAAGACCCAAAAATACAATAAAATATTAACATAAATTTCCAGAACCAATAAATAAACACGGTACCCTTAGGTCACTTGCGTAGGACTACAACCAACAAAGCCACAAAATTACCATAATTATAATATGGTGGAAAATACATACGTGATTGAAAAAGATGAATATCAATGGTGATGAAGATTGGCTGGTGAGGTAGATAAAGTTGATGGAAAGTTTGAGCTAGCCAGAAGTCCAATTAAAGCAATAATGGTTATCGTGTCTAATAGGTAGTAGACTTCGGGGGTACCACATAGAATATGAAAACAAAACATACGAGTAGTATGTACGATTTCCTTTTTTTTAAACGTGTTTATGAAGTATGGTGGTATGAAGTGCATTTAAGATTCTTCCAAAAAATATTTATAGAAGTACATTATGAAAATGTCTTATACTCAAAGTTACATTTCAAAAGTTGTTTTTCTTGTTCTCACATTAGATCCGACTCTATCAAATATTATTAAATGAATAATAATGAAAACGAATATTTAGGTATTTGAGACTTACCCCGCAATTTGGCTATCAACAATCCATTTTCGCCATTCATCATGAATAGAGTAGTTTAATGATCTTATCCATGTTTGAGTTCCATTAAATGGGACAATCATGTCATGGTCTCCACTAGTTCAAAAAAAAAAGAACATCATTCTTAATCATATGTGTGTGCGCACGTGTGTGTGAGTGTACGCACGCGAGTGTATGTGTTGAAAAAATCAAATTTCTAAATAACAAAAGACAAAGTGTAGAAATGTAATACTCCCTCCAATCCAATCCAAACTACCTACCTTCCATTTTAGGACAATCCAATCCAAACTATCCATACCATAAATGTGTAAAATTAGGACAACTCTATCCTTATGACATACCTATATTTACAAAAATTGTCATTCTTATAACATACCTCACCTAATTGATGTACTACCTCTCTCATCCTTTTTCCCATACTACCCTCACCAAAAGCAATTTTCTTAAAACTTGTGCAAAATGGTGTGGGTAGTTTGGATTAGATTGGAGGGAGTACAACGTAAAGTTATTCTGACAACACTATACTTTATACCAAACTAGTTTTATTCCTGTGCAAAATTGCACGGGTTTGTTACTAAATTAGTTGTAAAAATACATTTTAACTAAAATGTATAATATGAACGGGAAAATTATATAAGCATTTACACTAACATAAACAAAAATTTAAATATATTTGGTTATCATTCTAACACTCATGGACTTTTAGCTTTCTTCCTCTGTCATTCGTCTTCTTCTTCTTTATGTAATTTGAGACATTACTTCTTTAGAATTTAGTTGACTCCCATCATTCTCAACTTTTTTTTTCTATTTACCTAAATCCTTTAATACAAATTTAACCACATTACTTTAAAACATTAAATCTCAGTAATTTGGCCAATTACTTCGAAATATTTTATCACAAATTTCACACTAAAATTTATTACATTTCGTCACTTACGGTGGCCTGAGCATAATTGTGTGCTTGTGATTCTGGGTATGCCTAGAAATTTTCAGCAAAATCTTGAAAAATTGTTACACAAATCTCTTTTGTACCCACCCACTTCTCTCATACCCATCCTTTCATTACTTCATCTTTTTCTATTGATATTCTAAACAAATAGACTTAATCCATCTCATTTACATCATACTCTGTGATTCATAACTCAATCTCCTACTGCCGATTTTGACGATTATGAGAGAGTATGTAATCTAATAATTTATCATTCATTGTAATATAAATAAATTAATTTTTTGAATTTTTTTCACATACTTATTATGTAATTTAATCAAGATTTTTATTTTTATATTTCATAATTACACAGATTTTTAGCAATGTAATTTTTTTTATTATTACCTTAGGTGATTTATTATTAATGTCAAGTTTTTGTTTATAGTGTAGCATATGTAAATATTTAAATTCTGTACTATAATAAAATTCAATAAATTAAATATTTGATAAATTTTGGAATAGTAAAATTAAACTTGACTTCTAATAAAATTTGGAATAGTGAAATTAAAATGTACTTTTTAAAGTCAAATAAAGGAAATAGAAAGAAATGAAATTGTGAAAAAAGGAGGTTGTGTCGATGATGTGGCGCAATGTGGAGTGTTTAAATGTTTCTATTTTAATAGAATGAGGATATAAATGATTTAAGCTATGACATTTATAAAAATAAAAGTTTATTTAATACCTTTAAAGTATTTTATTTGGGTAAGTTATTACAAAACTATTTTTATGTAGATAGTATGGTACAATAACTTTTTTTTGAAATTATTAAAATTCTTTACATATTTAAAAAAGAATCCAAGTCAAATGCACAGATATTGAGTTTTAGACTAACCTATATATTAGCGATCGAAAGCCCTTAACACTTAGCTTGGCATGGTATTTGATGCTGCTTGTAACTTCATATCTATAATAATGATGTCTCCTATAGTTGCATCGAACCCATTTTACTGGGGTTACCTTATAAGGGTGCAAGGCGTCTTGAACACGTTTATCATTCATCCAATATAGAGACAATTTGTAACTTTCCTTCTGAAACATCATTAGCCAAACTTGTAAAATTATAGTCATTATAAGATTGTTCAGTGACAAACCTACAATTATAATAATATTGTAAGAAATAAGTGTACATTGTGTAAAACTTAGTTTTTTCGGTCGAGATAGTTCCTAATTTTCGTAACATTCCATTGACTGTATATAATTTTCAAAACTCCCACATTTATTTAAAATTTTAACAATAACACTCATGAATATTTTTTAGCGAATATTTATCATGAGATATCTTGTCATTCCTGTACCAAGTATTTGTAGAATTGAAAGATTACATTGACTTTATATAACTTCCAAATGCCCTCTTTTACTTAACATTTTTTTTCAACAATGCCCATGAATATTTTTTAAGCAAATATGTTGAGGTCTCTTCCCATATGTGTGTGAGGGGCACTATCCCACATTGGTAGAATACAAGTGAAGGGGCTAGTTTATAAGTAAGTGGGCTACTCCTCCTAACACCAATTGGTTTTAGGATGGAACCTCACTTGCTTGTGAACCGGTCTCATGCACCTAATTCTATAAACCCGCTGCGGAGGACTCAACAAATGGTATCAGAGCCAACGGTTCGGCTTGGGACCGCAAGCTGCGATGTGGTGATGGTGCTCGAGATGACGCGGAGTAGCGTCGTGGTTGCGGAGTAGCACCACCGCTGGACTCTCACCCTTGGTCGACCAGAGATGCGGAGTAGCATCGTGCAGAGTAGCCTGGTTGGCCCGACACGGGGTTGTGTCGGGTGCGGAGTAACGCCAAGTGAGGGGGAGTTGCAGCACACACACATGTGAAAGAGGGAGATTGTTGAGGTCTCTTCCCATATGTGTGTGAAGGGCACTATCCCACATTGGTAGAATACAAGTGAAGGGGCTAGTTTATAAGTAAGTGGGCTACTCCTCCTAACACCAATTGGTTTTAGGATGGAACCTCACTTGCTTGTGGACCGGTCTCATGCACCTAATTCTATAAACCCGCTGCGGAGGACTCAACAAAATACTTATTTTGATATATCTTGGTGTTTGTAGATAAGTGTTTGTGGAGCGGAAAGACCACACATGATTAAGGTTAGCTAAATGGTTATCTTTTTTTTTTAACAAAATTCGTAGGGGAGTTTTAGAGGGAAGTGGGAAACATATAGAAAATATTAAAGTTTTGATTAAAAAAGTTAGAAAAGCGGGTTTTAAAAAATGAAATTTAAAATGAGAATTATCAATAATAAAACCACAATAACATACAAGTTATGAAAGAAATACAAAAGTATTAGCCTTATGATTTGCGTCCATTCAATACATATTATCATTATGATGAAAATGTGGACAAGAGAAATAAAATAGCTAAAGAACTAATAATATCGACTACAAGAGGGCAATTTGGGCCAAAAAATATAATCAAGACAACAATAAAAAAAAGAGTATAGAATAAAGAAAATGTTAAATGCACAATTTATTAAATGTGAGCTAACGAGAAAAGTATTTTAATGATTAAATATGAAGAAAATTATTTCTCAATATGATAATTATTTAAACATCATCTCACATTCTCATTTATATTTTGCTAGGTCAATTATGATTTGTTACAATCATGTCACTTTTATGCTTTACAATCATTCAAACTGATGATCATATCGGTCTTGGTATATTGATAAACCATATCCAATTTTTATTCTTATCTTCTTATCTTATAAATAATCCTTGACCAAAAACATTTTATTATTCAATTTATTTACTACGTTGTGACACATCTTGGTGAAATTATTATCGTATCTTTTACCTATAGAGGATAAATTTAAGACAGGCTAATCGCTATAATGTTTATAGTTCAAGATATTACTCAAATTAATATGGTTATTAGTGAATATGTTTTCATGTGAATCAATTATGGTCAATATATTTGTCTCCCTCATTTAGAGTTTGATGGATCATATCAACATCATAAGTATTTCTATATTTTTTTAACATGTTTCATGTTTGAGTATGATTATTTATTTAAATATAGTTATATTTTAATTCTACAACCTATCTGTTTTCTTTCTTTCGCTTATTATTTGAGTTGAGATAAAATTCTATATGATTGTGTGTTGAGAAATTTGTTGATGATGACATGACTAATTAATATGTGCCTCTTAGTTAAGTTTTCATGAAAGTTATGAATCTCCAAGCAAGATTTAATCAATTATGAATATGCAAGCAAGATTTGTTGAAGTGTTGATGAAGTGTTTATAAAGTGTTGATGAAGTGTTGACTGCCCAAGAAAGTCGAGTTTTAATGAGTCATCTAATTGTAAAGATAGAAGAGTATGATACTTACAACTGCAAAAGTCCTTGCAACCGTTGCCTCATCTTTTTCTGTTCAGAAAAAGTGTACACGACTGTTGCTTATGTCTGACATTCTTTAATCTTTCAAATTTGAAAGCTTCAATCAATTTTACCTGGAAATGAATTTTAATTATTGTTCAAATGATTTCCAACTTGTTTGGAAGGGGATGAGAAGGAATCTTTTTGAAAATCTTCTTCCTTAAAATTGAATAGACAAACTTTTCTTCACAAAAAGCAAAACTTGGTTTGTCTCTTAAAGTGTTTGTCATCTTATGATTTTCACCCTTGGAAAATCAAAGGGTAAAACCATTTTTCTTATTTCTTGAGCTGCCCACCCTTCCCTAGTCCCCCTTGTTTTTGATGTTTTGTCACTTATGAAAACCATATTCAAAGAACATCCCTTTTGCTCATATGCTTGAGAGTTGACTCTTCCAAGGCATTTCTTTAATCATTTCAAATTATTTCTTTCTCTATAAATAAGAGAACACTCATCTTTATTTCCTCCAGACTTTCCAGAGAAAAGAAACACATTCCATTGCAAATATGTTTTCAAAAGTTTCAAGCTTTTAAACTTTGCAAATTTTTTTTAAGTCTTTAAAATCACAGACATGACAAGTGTTGCCTTACGTATTGTACTCTCCTATCAAGAATAGTTAGATATTAATGAATTCGCCTTCGCTCTTTTCACAAGAACAAAATCAGGGAATTTGATCTTGTAACTTTCTCAGATAGAGAGTCGAGTTTGGACGAAGTATTCTTACGCTCATTTCACAACCGAAATAGGTTGTTGGTCCTTTTTATTGTAAGGGTATTAAGTAGTAAAAGTAGATCACTTAATTGAATAAATAAGAAGAAGATTGGACGTATGGCTTTAACAGTTGGCCGAACCAATTCAAAACTATTGGTTTGATCGATCATTATTTAATTTCCGCTGCAATTTGCTTTACTTGCTTATTTCATATTTTCTTCTAAAGCAATAGTCCAGAATACTGTTAGCTTCGTTCTGTAGCTTTTACTTCATTTGCTAAGACAAACAAGTAATAGTCAGACTTATTGTCATATACAATTTACAACAACTTTCTCTTTAAGTAATACACTCTTGATAACTCAATTCATTTGATGTATCTACTTATTACTCTCAAGGACAATAAACTTTCTTTAATCCATAAAGATTAAGTTGAAATTTTAAAAGTGGTACCTAATTCACCCCTCCCCCTCTTAGATACTTAGAATCCAAACCCTTCAATTGGTATTAAAGTCTCGTGCTCTTGATTGAGTCTAATCGCCTTTGAGTTTGATTCTAGGCCTATGGATTCCTCAAAACACTCCAAGATTCCAGTCTTTCCCGGTGAGAATTTTGGATGGTGGAAACTCAAAAATGGAACACTACATCAAAAGTATTGATTATCAATGTTGAAAAATCATTAAAGATGGACTACTAATTATTGAAGATAAGGACATGATGACGGGATATTCAACGGTCAAACTCGAAAGAGATTACAATGAAAATGATTTTAAATTGGCCGAGAAAAATTCTAAAGCAATGACTATTCTTCAACAATGTGTTGGCGAGGAGGAAGTGAGTCGTATATCCGGTTGTACTACGGCCAAACAAATATGGTAAATCCTTGAACTTGCCCATGAGGGAACCATACAAGTCAAGAAACAACGTATTGACCTTCTCATAAAAAATATATGAGATGTTCCATATGTTGAAGGATGAGAACATCAATAGATTGTCTTCTCGCTTTTCTAGCATAATTAATGAGCTTAGTAGTCTAGGAAGAGTTTTCGAGTCCGAGGACATTATTCAAAAAATTCTTCGTAGTCTTACCGCCAAGTGGCAACCAAAAGTCACTGTTATCGAAGAGGCTAGAGACCTAATCACCTTAAACTTTCATGAACTTATGGGGTCCCTAATTGCACATGAGTTAAATCTTGACAATGCTCCACGTGAGACCTCAAAAGGAAAAGGACTTGCTCTTAAATCCACTTCAAGTGATGAGGAAGGAGAAGAGGAAGATGAATTTGCCATCTTTTCAAGAACCTTGTTGGGATGATCAATAGCCAAGGATTCAAAAAATTCAATGTGAACAACGCCTGAAAACGCTTTCCTAAGAAACGACCTAATTCCGCTATGGGATGTTTCAAATGTGGTGACAAAGGTCATCGAATTAAAGAATGCCAAAAATGGAATGACATCAAATCTAAGGATATAAGAGACACGACTAAGAGAGAGCTTAAGCATAAAGTCATGTCCGCTATTTGGGGCATGTCCGACTCCGAGGACGATGAACCCATCGAGGAGCAACTAGAGGCCAAAATGTGTTTCACAAACAATCTAAAAAACAAAACACGTAAACTTTCTAGGAGTGAGTCTCTTAGGTGTCTCATGGCCCATCCGGATGAATCCGATTCCGATTACGACAATGAGGTAAAATATCTTAAGGCCAAGGTTAGAAATTACTCCAAAGACAAGGTGTGCAAGATACTTTATAAATTATTTGACAAGTGTCGGAACCAAACTGAGAAATTAGATGTCATGCAAGATCAAATAGAGGAGATCGTTCATGAAAACCTTCTTTTAAAACAGGAATTGAATGTCACAGACACTGCGACTGTTACTTATGCAGTTGAAGCTGAATTTAAGAGATTAAGGAAATTGAACAAAACTCTGACGAATGAACTTGATCTTCTTAAAACCTTTAACTCTTGTCCTACCCCCTCTGAACTTGAAAAGATTAACACCTCCTTAGTTTTCCCAATTTCAAAAATTTCAAAGGAGCGTGATGATCTCTCAAAGATCTTGAGATGTCTAAAACTGAGAAAGTCGACCTTGAAGAAGAAGTTGAGAGTCTGAAAATCACAGTTCCTCTGACTGTTACGTCTGACCTTGAAAAACAAAATCTCTCATCTCTTGAACTTGTCAAAAATTTAACCATTGAGAATGATCGACTCAAGGTTGATCTTAATGCCTTCAAACGGGAAATCAGAGAACTTCATGAAAAACTTGTTAAGATTGAACATGAAAATCATAAGAATTGCTCTTCAAACCCGAAAGTCACTTAATTGAACTTTTGCATCTCTATCTTAAAATCGACATTGAGCATAAAGTCAACACCATCATTGATTTAAAATCTAAATATGTCGTAATGAAGAATTATCTTGAGATCTCTAGGGAGAAGAACAAGTTGTTTTCGGTCAAAATTGAGAAACTTAGTAAGGAACTTAATGAGGCTAGACATGTGTCTAAGAAATGGGAGGGAAGTCATAATGTCTTAAAATTTCTCACTAACCAATCTAAGAGGTGTGACAGAGTTGCTGGTCTCGGTTTTAAATGGAAAAACCAGTCGCACTGTTATATTTAGAAACCATATCCTCGCAAAATCGATTTCCGAAGAAGAATGTATGTTGGTCTTCCCGAATACATCATTTGCAACTATTATGGAAAAACCGGTCATGTCTTTAATGCTTGCAAAATGAGACATAATGACATTGAGAGACATGTTAAAGTTGTAAAGCAAATATGGATTTGGAAAGATCTCCTTAAACAAGTTGATTGCAAGAAGGGACCCAAAATGATTCGGGTTCCTAAACTTAAAGTCTAATCTCTTGTATGGCTTGGTGAGAGGCGACCGCAATTGGTACTTGGATATTAGATGTTCACGTCACATGACGGGAGACAAAAGACAATTCCTCTCACTTGAAGCTTATGATGGTGGCACGGTAACGTTTGGCGAAAAAAAAGGTGAACTAATTGACATTGGGAAGTTTGGTAAGTCATCGTTACTTTGCGTTGACAATGTGCATCTTGTCAAAGGTTTGAAGCATAATCTCCTTAGCATCTCTCAATTATGTGACCGTGGTAACTTGTTTGAATTTAGTGCTAGTCTTTGTCGAATCATTTATGCCACAACCCATGAGGTAATACTTGAAGGTAGACGAGTGAAAGACGTCTACCTAACCGATTTAAATACCTTATCCGGCCATACCATGTCTTCCATGAGTGTGATGAAAAATGACCCTAAACGATTTGGACATGTAAGTACTAAGACTCTAAAAACTCTCAAAAGACTTGACTTGGTTGAAGGATTTCCTAACATAAAATTTGATCTTGAAAACATTTGTGATGAATGTGCTAAATGCAAACATGTTAGAAGCTCCTTCAAATCTAAAAAGGTTGTGAGTACCTCTAGTCCACTACAACTCTTGCACATTGATTTATCTGGACCCATGAGAACTCGTAGTAGAGGAGGGAGTCGTTATGTTTATGTCATTGTTAATGATTATACTAGATTTGTTTGGGCATTGTTATTAAGTTCTCAATATGAGGCATTTGATGGATTTTTAATTTGGTTTAAAAGAATTGAAAACAAACTTGATTTAAAACTTGTTTCCATTCGAACCGATCATGGAACTGACTTTGAAAACTCATCATTTGGTGCTTATTGTGATGATAATGGTGTTGATCATAATTTCTCCACTCCAAGAACTCCTCAACAAAATGGCGCTGCGGAACGCATGAATAGAAATCTTGAAGGCATGGCTAGAACCATGTTATTGTGTAGTAAGCTTCCTCAAAACTTTTGGGCCGAAGCGATAAATACCGCTTGCTATATTTATAATCGAGTCATGATAAAAGGTTTACTCAATAAAACACCCTATGAATTACTACGTGGAAGAAAGCCCAATATTTTATACTTTAGATGGTTTGGTAGAAAATGTTTTGTTCACAACAATGGCAAAGATAATTTGGGGAAATTCGATCCACGTAGCGATGAAGCGGTTTTTATTGGTTACTCAAATCATAGCAAGGCTTATAAAGTTTATAACAAGAGGACTATGTTGATTGAGGAAGTGTACATGTCATCTTTGATGAATCTAGTCTCTTTGAGCAGGTACAACTTGATGAAGAAGATGATGAATTCGAGATTGGGCTCGTTCAAAAAGACTTTGTAATTAATCAAGAAGAAGCTTTGAACAACTCGAATGACACTGATCAGCAAAAGACTGAGGGACTGTTATCTGGTACTAACGACACCAACTCAGGGGGAATTAACAGTAACTCTAATGCTACTTGTTCCTCCCATATCGTAACAGTCCCACTGACTGTCGAACAGACAGAGTCCTCCAACTCTGATGAAGGACCAACATCTGATCAAGAAGCAACAACCGCTACCACTGTTGCTATTGAGGGGGAAGAAACCCCCTTCGTGCCAAGGAAGTGAAAACATCAAAACTCACACCCTTTGTCAAACTTGACAAGTGACATCAGATCTGGAGTAAGAAAAAGAGCCTATCTCAATAACTTCTGTGCACACAATGCATTTCTCTCTCAGATTGAATCTGCTAATGTTACAGTCGCTTTGACTAATGCTGAGTGGATAATTGCAATGCAAGAAGAACTCAATCAATTCAAGAAAAATGAGGTATGCCACTTGGTCCCTAGGCCACCTAATCGTACCATCATTGGTACTAGGTGGGTCTTTCGCAATAAGCTTGATGATTCCGGATAAATTGTAAGGAAAAAGGCTATACTAGTGGTGCAAGGTTACAACCAACAAGAGGGTATTGACTATGATGAAACCTATGCACCAGTAGCTAGACTTGAGGCCATACACTTACTCATTGCTTTTGCGGCTCACAAGGGCATTACGCTCTTCCAAATGGATGTCAAAACCGCGATTTTAAATGGATATTTGGAAGAGGATGTCTTTGTTGAGCAACTTCCGGGCTCTATGGATAATGATTTTCCTAATCACGTTTTCAAGTTGGACAAAGCTCTTTACGGTTTATTCCTACTTGAAAACGGTTTTAGAAGAGGATCCGTGGACAAAACTTTGTTCAAAGAGTCACAGTCGGATGGACTATTAGTTGTGCAAGTATATGTCGATGACATTATATTTTGTGCAACTAATGAGCTTCTTTGTGTATATTTTTCCGAATTAATGAAATCAGAGTTCGAGATAAGCATGATGGGTGAATTAGGATTCTTTCTTAGACTTCAAATTAAACAAACTAAAGAAGGAATCCTAATTCATCAGCAAAAGTATATTAAAGAAATGCTTAAGAAATTCGGGATGACGGATGCTATATCATACTCTACACCTATGGTATCTACGTCCAAGTTGGACAAGGATGAGAACAGGAAAAATGTAAGTGACAAGGTGTATAGAGGTATGATTGGATTTCTTCTTTACTTAACCGCTAGTCGTCCCGACATTCTTTTTAGCATTTGTTTATGTGCTCGATTCCAATCAAATTTGAAAGAGTCCCATTTCAAAACCGTCAAACTAATTCTTCGATATTTGATTGGAACCCAACATCCTCACTTGTGGTATCCGTTGCGTTGTCCCTTTGATCTTGTAGGATTTTCCGATGCCGACTTTGCGGGATGCACGGTCTACCAAAAGAGAACCTCCTGGATTGCCACGTTCCTTGGACGTTGTCTCGTTTCATGAGGTTCAAAGAAACAAAATAGGGTAGCTCTTTCAACAGCCAAAAGTGAATACGTTAGTGATAAGTGAATATTTGTATGATTTTAACCCCCAATTTAGCTCAGTTCTGTATGTCATTTGTGCTTTGTTAAGCCATTTTATGAGCTAATATCGTCTTCTAGGCGAATTCCTGTGTTCTAACCTGTTTTGTAGGGAAGTGACGTTTCTACGCCCTTTTTCTATATTCCCGAGAATTTTCCTAGAACCCGACGATTTGAAGAAGCAAACTTGACCAAGTGAAAGGCATTTCAAGAAGGTTCACTAATTAAAAAGAGAGAAGAAGTAAAGACGATGTCGCAGTTGTCGGAAGATCAATCAATTACGCGGAAGAATTCATCGCTTTATATCAAACCCTATCAACAAACCCGATTGAAGAGGTCAAGGGGGATGATGGAAGTCAAGTCAAAGCAAAGGGAGATGAAACGTTAGTCAAAAGCTTCTAGATGACAACTTACCCGATCGGGTAAGTGTGTACCCGATCGGGTATCCCTGCTGCTTCGAGCAAATTGCTTCAACTTCCTTCTTTTGTCCTATATGTTCAATGGTCGACCCCTTCCCCACGAAACCCTAATGCTATATAAAGGATGCTCCAGCCCCTGTTCTCAACACAACTCATCTCAATCTCACATCCTCTTTACAATAATCTCTTCTCTTCTTAAACTTCTCTTTAGATTAGGAGGATGGGGAACTAGCCTCCCTTCTCTCATTTTCTTCTTCTTCAGTTCTTAGTTTATTTCTGTCCTTTCTACATCAAAATCTTAGCTTAGATCAATAAGAATTTCAATCTTTGTAATCTATTTTGTTGGGTACAAGTGTTGTAATTCAAGGAACGATTATTCTATGCAAGGGATTTCTATTATTGTTATCGCTTTTGTTGTTGATCGTCACCTAGGTATTTCTATTTTATCCTTTGTTTAATGTCTTTATGCTTTCCATTTGATTGTTATTTTCTATCCATGTTATCTTAGATTCATTTAGCATCATTATAATCGTCATTTCATTTCCTAGATTATCAATTTAGCGTCGTTATTATCGTCACATAGAAAGTCTTAAATTATTGTAAACATGTCTATCCTAGTTTTTATTATCACCATCATCTTAGATATAAACATCACCATGAGTGAGTAGTCACCTTTCTAGGGTGTGGGGTAGCCATGTTAGATTGATTAAAAGATGATAATTGGATAAAAGGAATTGTGCTTTTAAAACATTGTGTCTATGCATGTTTGGACTATAACGATAGTTGCCGATTCCTGATCAAAATCATTGACTAGCATGGAATTCTTTTCCAAGGTAGAGATACGAGAATTGAATAGACAAAGCATGACATGGTGGATTAAGACCTAGTAAATTGCCTAAAAGCCTGCTAGACCATCTGATCTATGATTGTAATGAACACATCATTCTTACGAACTCACAATGAATTATTCGCATGTCCTAAATCCAATTTCATCAATATATCAATCTACATGTGTGAACCTACTTCCCTAGATGCTTTTCATTATTGTTAATTTATCATTTGCTTTATTGCTTTCATCTTCAATTGCTTTTATTTTGTTTTCATTTATGCTTTTTGTTAGTTTAGACACCATAATCCCAGCATCCAGATATTCGTTAGATAAGACCAAATTGCGAGACACTTCACATCTTATAGGAAACACCATCTCCCTGAGGATCGACCCCTACTTCCCTAATTACATTAACATGTTATTAGCCTAGTTTGGGTAAATTATCTTTGTATCGGGCTCGCGACAAACACGATCAAATTTTGGCGCCGTTGCCGGGGAGCACGGTTTAGTTTTCCTTTTTCTTGTGATTTTTATCGCAATTAGTTTTATCTAGTCTTTAGGAACCCAAATTCCTTTAGACCTCTCTTGATTTTTCATCTTAGCTTTCCAATATTATGCCCAGATCTTCTAGACTAGGGACCCCTATCTCTTTAGACCCCGAACTAGAAAGGACTCTGCGTAGGAAACTAAAGCTATTCAACGAAACCTCAAAAGCTTCTGATACTTCAAGTTTAGATCGTATTCGTGAGAAATACTCGGATATTTTATCTAATCTCGAAGGAGAAGAAGATATATTCTCATCTCCACTCTTACAAACCAATCAACTTTCGACCAACACTCCATCTTCATCTTCACAAAAGAAAATGGTTCGACTTTCGGACCATTCTAAACCAACTGCAGATACACTTCCAAGGGGTATCGCTACACCTCAAATCACTGCCCAAAACTTCGAAATCAAACATGCCTTCATCAATTTAATAAAAAGAAGTCAATTTGGTGGCAATGCCACAGAAGATCCCAACCTGCATATCCAAAACTTCTGTGACTATTGCTCCACAATTAGACAAACTGGAGTATCCCAAGAGCAGATTAAGGAAATGCTCTTTCCCTTCTCTTTAACAGGAAAGGCAAAACTCTGGATCAATAGCCTTGACCGAGTTGCCTTAGGAATAGCCGACTGGGATGGTCTAGCTCTTGCTTTCTATCAAAAGTACTTCCCACCAGAACGAACCGCACTCTTACGGAGTCAAATCACTGGATTGCGTAGAGAATTACAAAGAATTACAAAGAGAATGCCTTCCTTTTGGTCATGGCCTTGATTCATGGTTCTTAGCTATCACCTTCTACAACGGTTGTTGTGGCAAATCACGTCGTATCCTCGACTCCGCTAACAATGGTCGTTTCGGTCAAATCGATGTAGAAATAGCTAGTACAACTATCGAGTCAATGGCAATCCATGACTCTCAGTATAGCAACTCGCGTGCTATGCCACTCAAAACCAAGCAGGACGATTCAAGTAAAGTAGCACTCATAGAAGCCCAAATAGCCCTTCTGCAGCAACAAGTAGGAAGCTCTTCCCAATCCGAGGAACATGTCAACGTCACTAACCACGTAGTGGTATGTGAGACATGTGGGGTTGGAGGACATAGTTTTCAAGAATGTAGGAATTCGTTAAAGCAAGTCAATGCCTATCAACCATATAGGCAAGGCAATGCTTTCTCAAACTTCTATAACGAGAACACAAAAAACCATCCTTTTTTGTCCTACAAAAGCACCAACATTCAAAATCCCCACCAACAGATTCAACAACCATTCACACCACATCAACAGAAGCCTTACAATCCACCTGGTTTTCAAAACCAGAGACCTTCATTTCAATCTAACTACAATCAACCTTACCAAAACCAACCTCAATACCAACCACCCCAAAATCAAGGCCAACCCAATGACTCAAGCTTGAGTAAAATTGAATTCATGCTTCTCCAAGTTGTTCAAAAATAAGATTCAATGTTTGCTCAACTTCAAAAGAGTGATCAAGCTCAAAGTGCTGCCATCAAGATGCTTGAAACTCAAATGGCCCAATTGGCTGCCTCTAATGCCCAAAGAAAATAAGGCCAACTCCCACCTCATGGTGAGCAACCGAGGGACACCGCTAATGCTATCACCCTTAGGAGTGGTACCACTTATAAAGAACCTCAGCAACCTAAAGAACCAATAGTTGAGCCTACACAAGTAGAGAGCCAAAAAGAATCCCAACCATCCACCGCTAAGGAAGCGGAAAACAAACCTGAAGAGAAGGATGAGCCTGGAAAGGAACCCATCAAAATCCAAGTTCCATTTCCTCAACGTTTGAGGAGAAATCATAAGGAAACCCAGTTCAGCAAATTCATGGAAGTAGTCAAAAACCTCCAAGTAACGGTTCCCTTCACTGAATTAATCACTCAAATCCCTTCTTATACGAAATTCATGAATGATATCTTAACTAAGAAGAGGACTTTAGATGATGTTGAAATCATAGCATTCACAGCTGAATGCAGCGCGTTATTGCAAAATAAGTCCCCTCCTAAGTTAAAGGATCCTGGTAGTTTCTCTATACCTTGCACTATAGGCACCTACACAATCGATAAAGCTTTATGCGATCTAGGTGCTAGTGTAAGCGTCATGCCCTATTCCATCTGCGCAAAATTGAATATGGGAATTCTCAAATGCACTAGTATAACTCTGCAAATGGCAGACCGTTCTCTAAAATAACCTATGGGAGTTTTAGAAGATGTGCCTGTCAAAGTAGGAAGATTTTTCATTCTCGTCGATTTCATTGTACTAGACATGGCTGAAGATTCGCAAATCCCTATCATTTTAGGCAGGCCATTCTTATACACTGATGGAGCAGTAATCGACGTTAAGAATGGAAAATTGACATTAGAAGTAGGTGATCATATAGTCACCTATAACTTAAACAGTGCAATGAAAAGCCCTATGCTTGAAGAACCTTGTTGTTTCCTCGATATTGTCGACTCAATTATTGATGAGTCTCTGTATCCATCAATAATTGAGGATCCTTTAGAAGCAATCTTGTTGTTGGAGGATATCTCTGAGAATGACAATTTTGAAATCAGTGAGCTGGAAAAGGACCTGACTGGAAAAGAGATACCGTCCGAAGAAGTTGAAGAGTTCATAAGCTTAATCGATACTCCTGCCAAGGCAGAAGTACATAAACCTGAACTTAAACCTCTTCCCTCAAATTTAAAATATGCCTTTTTAGATGAATCTGAATATTGCCCAGTCATAGTGAGTGCTCTCCTAGATGAAAATCAGTTAACCTCACTATTGTCTGTCTTGAGAAAGCATAAAAAGGCAATAGGATATAAACTCGAAGATTTGACTGGCATAAGCCCTAACTTCTGCATGCATAGAATCAACTTAGAAGAAGGCCAAAAACTTTGTGTTCAAGGTCAACGCCGTCTTAATCCAAACATGCAAGAAGTAGTTAAAACTGAAGTTCTGAAATTGCTAGATGCTGGCATAATCTATGCAATCTCTGACTCTAAATGGGTTAGCCCTGTTCAAGTTGTTCCCAAGAAGAGAGGAACAACAGTAGTCAAAAACGAAAAGAATGAGCTCATCCCCACAAGGATTGTGACGGGATGGCGTATGTGTATTGACTACAGGAAATTGAATCAATCAACTAGAAAGGATCAGTATCCTCTGCCCTTCATTGATCAAATGCTAGAGAGGTTAGCTTGCCTCAAATACTTCTGTTATCTAGATGGTTACTCAGGATTTTTCCAAATTCCTATCCACCCTAAGGACCAAAAGAAAACCACTTTCACCTGTCCCTATGGTACTTTCTCTTATCGTAGAATGCCATTTGGCTTGTGTAATACACCGGCCACTTTCCAGCGTTGTATGACTAGTATCTTTTCAGATTTTGTTGAAACTATCATGGAAGTATTTATGGACGACTTTAGCGTCTATGGCATTTCTTTTGATAACTGTTTGACAAATCTATCCAGAGTACTAAAACGCTGTGAAGAAGTCGACCTTGTTCTCAATTGGGAAAAGGGTCACTTCATGGTGAATGAAGGTGTAGTTTTAGGATACATCATTTCTGAGAGAGGTATAGAAGTGGATCGAGCTAAGATCCAAGTTATTGAACAACTGCCACCACCTGCTAATGTAAAAGGAATCAGGAGTTTCCTTGGCCACGCCCGACGGTTTATAAAAGATTTTTCAAAAATAGCCAAGCCCCTGACTGAGCTCCTTTTCAAGGATGCACCTTTTAATTTCACAAAGGAATGCCTTGAGGCATTCAATAAAATCAAACGCGCTTTAATCACCACACCTATAATCCAGTCACCTGATTGGAATATTCCATTTGAACTAATGTGCGATGCGAGTGATTATGCCGTAGGAGTTGTTTTAGGGCAAAGAAAGAAAAATTTCCTTCATGCAATTTACTATGCTAGTAAAACCTTAGATCCTGCCCAAATCAACTATGCCACCACTGAAAAAGAACTTCTTGCCATTGTCTATGCCTTAGACAAATTCCGTTCTTACCTTATAAGATCAAAAGTCATTGTCTATACTGACCATGCTGCCTTGAAATATCTGCTTTCAAAGAAAGAGGCAAAACCTCGACTTATCCGATGGATCTTACTCCTTCAAGAGTTCGATTTAGAGATCCGGGATAAGAAAGGAGCAGAGAATGTAGTCGCTGACCACCTCTCAAGGATAAGAGTAACTGAATTAGGATTACCAACACCAATTAATGATTCGTTCGCTGATGATTCATTAATGGCAATTACGGACTCTTCTCCTTGGTGTGCTGATATTGCCAATTTTCTTGTCAGTTGCCAGCTACCTTATGACCTTTCTTATAACCAAAGAAAGAGATTTTTGCATGATGCAAAATTCTTTGTTTGGGATGACCCTTATCTTTTCAAGCAGTACTCAGATGGTCTTTATAGACGATGTATCCCCCAATGGGAAGTTAAAGGAGTTTAAGAAGGATGCCACTCATCTGCTTATGGTGGTCATCATGGTCCATCCAAGACAGTAGCCAAAGTCTTACAATCCGGGTTTTTCTGGCCCTCGATGTTTAAAGATTCCAAAGACTTTGTTATGGCTTGTGACGCTTGTCAACGAATAGGTCAAATATCCAAGAGACATGAAATGCCTCAAAACGGCATATTAGAAGTCGAAATATTCGATGTCTGGGGTATTGACTATCAAGGACCATTCCCTTCTTCTAACGAAAATCGTTACATCTTAGTCGCTGTCGACTATGTTTTGAAGTGGGTAGAAGGGATTGCCACTCCCACCAATGATGCTAGAGCTGTGATACGACTATTTAAGAAGATCATCTTTCCGCGTTTTGGTATACCCAGAGCCGTGATAAGTGATTGAGGAACTCATTTTGGAGAAAAGCAGTTAGACACTCTGCTTGCCAAGTATGGTGTGTATCACAGACGAGGATTAGCCTACCACCCACAGACCAGCGGTCATGTAGAAGTCTCAAACAGAGAGTTGAAAACAATTCTTCCGAAAGTAGTCTCAAGATCTAGAACAGATTGGAGTAATAAGCTCGATGACACCTTATGGGCTTATCGTACAGCTTTCAAAACCCCGATTGGAACATCTCCCTATCGATTGGTTTACAAAAAGGCCTGTCATCTTCCTGTCGAGTTAGAATACAAAGCTTATTGAGCTATCAAAGAACTCAACTTAGACACTAAGCTTAGCGCTGATAGACGACTTTTGCAACTCAATGAGCTAGAAGAATTTCGTTTGCAAGCTTATGAGAACTCTAGGATCTAAAAAGAGAAAACGAAGCGTTGGCACGACAAGAGGATAATTAAAAAAGAATTTAATGTCGTTGACCAAGTACTTCTTTTCAACTCCCGTTTGAAAATTTTTCCGGGAAAACTTCGATCACGATGGTCTGGACCATTCACTGTCACATATGTGAGCAAATACGGCTATGTGGAAATAATGGCTAGCAATGGTGAAAAATTCAAAGTCAATGGACACAGACTGATACTCTACTATAGCAATTCTATCATCGGATGCTTAGATATTGTCTATATGGAGCATCAATCCCCAACCCAATGATTTCATAGAAGAATTCGTCGAGCGAGATGTTAAACCAGCGCTTCTCGGGAGGCAACCCGTGTTTTCTTTTCTTTTTGCATTTTATTTTTGCTTTTCCCTTTTTCGTTGTTTTGTTAGATTTCTTTGCAGATGAAATAGTTTTTGAAGAATCTATAAAGAACTTCCTTGTCAAGTCCAAAAGACTAGCTTGGGGGAGTCCGCGCTCACTAGTAAGCTTCATTCTTCTTTCGTTTTTACCCTTCTTCCCATTAAGCATCTCGTTGCATATTTAGTCTTTGTGCTCACATCGAGGACAATGTGATGTTTAGCTTGGGGGGAGGGATTGCATTTTCCCATTCTGCATTTTAGTTGTTTATATTTTTGCATTTTAGAATAAGAGAGAAATTTTAAAAATTTTGAACACAATTGAATGCTTTTCATGCTTTGCTTGCTTGTTTACTATGCTATCATGTTACATTTTCCCAAACTTAGAGCTTTCAAACCATAATGATTCACTATTCATTGAATTGTGCATACATGGGGAAGTCTTGTACACAGTAGGCATGAAATGAATCTATAGATGAGTACGCTTGATCTTGACATTTGGCAAGTTACATATATTGTAAGGTAGAACCTCCTTAGACTAATATATCCATACCCAGTCTCAGCTAGGTGTGTGTAATTCTCCTTGTGATGTGTGTCATGTCAAAACGCATAAGTATGGTTCTCATTTCATTTCTATAAGCATTGCATTCATGATTCACTAAGATTTGAAGCCTTTTCACTTTGAATTACCCCTCAAAATTAGCCTCTTCATACAAATGTTTCACAAGATAATAGCTACATATAAAAACTGCCTACCTTTTGAGCTAGTAGCTAGACTATGGTGTATGGGTGCTATTTTGAGAAGATTTGTTCCTTAATGACAAAGTGAATTTGGGAGAAAATGTTCAAGAAGTAATGTTCAAAAGAAAAAAAAATGAAAAATTGAAAAAAATCGAAAAGAAAGAAAAAAAGAAATAAAAAGAAGAAGTTGTGAGTATCTCCTCAAAATGTCAATTCAATGTTAGAAGGAGTTTACCCTTGTGTTTCGTGCGTAATAAGCCACTTGTTCAGTCTGGCTTCGTTATTTGTCTTTTGGGTATTAACCGAAAGTTTGGATTGAATATTCATTTATCATTGGTCAGTTGCTAGCTCATTCTAACCTTCACATGACCATAACTGTTTGTCCACCTTTCACCCATTTCCCAAAACCTTCTTCATTTCTTTTTCGGCTTCTTTTCCATGTGCATTGTGATCTTTGACTTGTGTTTTAAATTATTTACCATATTAGACTGCGGACACATTTTCATAAGTCGTAGATAGGTGAGTGTCTCAAAAACATCTACACATAAAGAAATCACCTTTTACATGCAATGAGTGTTCGAGTGTGCCGTGAGAGTCCATTTGTCAAAAGATCATGCAAGAGCCGAAAATTCTATAGTGAAATTCTTTGTGCTACGCCGTTATGTAAATCTCAGCCATGTTTATGTATCATTCTTGCCCACGTTGTTTTTGGGTTATGATTCATTATGTTTCCAAAGTTTTAAGTTGAGATTTGTTTCTTGATGGTGTAGTAGCCAATGCTTGCAACCCTTGTCCTGGTATTGTTTGTTATGTTTGCTTGAGGACAAGCAAAGGTTTAGCTTGGGGGAGTTTGATAAGTGAATATTTGTATGATTTTAACCCCCAATTTAGCTCGGTTTTGTATGTCATTTGTGCTTTGTTAAGCCATTTTATGAGCTAATATCGTCTTCTAGGCGAATTCCTGTGTTCTAACCTGTTTTGTAGGGAAAGTGACGTTTCTACGCCATTTTTCTATATTCCCGAGCATTTGCCTAGAACCCGACGATTTGAAGAAGCAAGCTTGACCATGTCAAAGGCATTTCAAGAAGGTTCACTAATTCAAAAGAGAGAAGAAGTAAAGACGATGTCGCAGTTGTCGGAAGATCAATCAATTAGACGGAAGAATTCATCGCTTTACATCAAACCCTATCAACAAACCCGATTGAAGAGGTCAAGGGGGATGATGGAAGTCAAGTCAAAGCAAAGGAAGATGAAACGATAGTCAAAAGCTTCTAGATAACAACTTACCCGATCGGGTAAGTGTGTATCCGATCGGATATCCCTGCTGCTTCGAGCAAATTGCTTCAACTTTCTTCTTTTGTCCTATATGTTCAATGCTCGACCCCTTCCCCACGAAACCCTAATGCTATATAAAGGATGCTCCAGCCACTCTTCTCAAGACATCTCACAATCCTCTTTCCAATAATCTCTTCTCTTCTTACATTTCTCTTTAGATTAGGAGGAGGGAGAACTAGCCTCCCTTCTCTCATTTTCTTCTTCTTTAGTTCTTAGTTTATTTATGTCCTTTCTACATCAAAATCTTAGCTTAGATCAATAAGAATTTCAATCTTTGTAATCTACTTTGTTGGGTTCAAGTGTTGTAATTCAAGGAACGATTATTCTATGCAAGGGATTTCTATTATTGTTATCGCTTTCGTTGTTGATCGTCACCTAGGTATTTCTATTTTATCCTTTGTTTAATGTCTTTATGCTTTCCATTTGATTGTTATTTTCTATCCATGTTATCTTAGATTCATTTAGCATCATTATAATCGTCATTTCATTTCCTAGATTATCAATTTAGCGTCGTTATTATCGCCACATAGAAAGTCTTCAATTATTGTAAACATGTCTATCCTAGTTTTCATTATCACCATCATCTTAGATATAAACATCATCATGAGTGAGTAATCACCTTTCTAGGGTGTGGGGTAGCCATGTTAGATTGATTAAAAGATGATAATTGAATAAAAGAAATTGTGCTTTTAAAACATTGTGTCTATGCATGTTTGGACTATAACGATAGTTGACGATTCCTGATCAAAATCATTGACTAGCATGAAATTCTTTTCCAAGGTAGAGATACGAGAATTGAATAGACAAAGCATGACATGCTGGATTAAGACCTAGTAAATTGCCTAAAAGCCTGCTAGACCATTTGATCTATGATTGTAATGAACACATCATTCTTACGAACTCACAATGAATTATTCGCATGTCCTAAATGTTGGAGTAGGTGTCCTCCACAATAGTGCGCCACATAATAAATCTTATTAAGGAATATAATTGGGATATTTATTGACTATATATATATGATTAGTCAGTTGATTAACGTAAATCAATAACGGTTGGCTGACTAGAGTTTGACGTTATTGTCGTTTGACGGCGGTGATCAACTGATCCCTTTCGGTCACACCTAAAGGATGAAATCCAAATAGTAACTAATTATTTGTATACGATACAGTTAATTAGTACATTACATATATTCGATATGTACGAGAGTTAATTGTTAGAAATTGAGTTAAGAACTCAAATTCGATTAAACTTATTTTTCAATTATGCGATAATTGACTAATAAATTTATATCTTATTTTAATACGATTAAATAAGATTTAACTTAGTAATTAATCGTTAAATTACTAAATTAGTTGAGGTTTTGAGATAGAGGTAATTAGTTAATTATATTTACAAGGAGTTGTAAAATAAATTAACTAAGCATTGTGGGACCCATTATATATTGATATAATGGTAAAATATTACTTAACATGTTAAGTACATATTATTTATTTAATTGAGTCATATAATTGTTATATGATCAAATTAACACTTAATTATACAAGATAATTAACCATATGATCAATAAGTATTTGTGAGACAAATATCCAAAATCAAAATGGACCAAACTAGGCCATTGTGGCCGGTTGGATTGTAGTTACAATGGTGATGATTGTTGCTCTTGTTTACACTCTTTAGTTACTAATTGAAAGTGACATAACAAATAGAATATAATCATCACTTATACTACAACACTCCACTCTAATGCATGTGATCAAATTGAACAAAATAAGAGTCATTTTTGGACTAAATGGTCCGGCCATTTTGGCTATATAATGAACAAATGTTGTTCATTATTCTACTTCTTCATTTTGTGCAATTGTTATACTTCTCTTTAAAACTCATCTTCTCTCTAAAAACTCTCAAATACTAATATTTACTAAGTATTACTAGTGTAGTAATATAGTCATAATATTAGTAGTATAATATCTATCTTATTATCTAGTTAATAATAAGGGTAGATTATTTGGATTTATCTTGGTGCAACTTAGAGGAGATCTTCTACTTTGGAGATTGTTTGTGTTCATCCATATTTGTAGCTCAAGAACAACAAGAAGGAGTTCTTGTTGTGCCCTTATAATTTCCATATCAATGTGAGGAAATTTCTTCTCTTATATAAATGTCTTTATATTTGCATGCATGTTACATAGATCATTATAAACTAAATTAATAAGTAATTTAGTAAATAAATTAGAGGAGTCTAATTCAGGTCTATGGACTTTCACTAAATCCAATTTCATCAATATATCAATCTACATGTGTGAACCTACTTCCCTAGATGCTTTTCATTATTGTTAATTCATCATTTGTTTTATTGCTTTCATCTTCAATTGCTTTTATTTTGTTTTCATTTATGCTTTTTGTTAGTTTAGACACCATAATCCCAACATCCAGATATTCGTTAGATAAGACCAAATTGCGAGACACTTCACATCTTATAGGAAACACCATATCCACGAGGATCGACCCCTATTTCCCTAATTACATTAAAATGTTATTAGCCTAGTCTGGGTAAATTATCTTTGTATCGGGCTCGCGACAAGCACGATCAGTTAGTGCCGCTCATTGTTGCTCACAACTTCTTTGGGTACGTCAAAAACTTCAAGATTTTGGTATGATTTATGACTCTATTCCTATTATTTGTGATAATAATAGTGCCATAAACATATCCCAAAATCCCATTCAACATTCTAGGACTAAGCATATTGAGATTCGTCACCACTTTCTTCGTGACCACGTAGAGAAAGGGCATATTAAGCTTATTTTGTGCAAAACCGAAAACCAAATAGCGGATATTTTTACGAAACCACAAGCAAGAGAAAAATTTGAGAAACTTTGTTTAGAAATTGGTTTAATTAATTGTATGTGATTCTTGTATGTGTATCTAATTCCTTTCATGATTAACGAGAATTGGCATATATGTATAGTCTTCTTTATTCTAATTTATTTGTGTCATGATTTATTGTTCCTGCACACCTATGTTTTTAATGGTACTTCAACCAACTCGACCACTCAATGTTTAATAATTACACCTACCATAATCAAAGGACACTTACCCCTCAAAAATAAAACCCTTCACATCAAACCCAACATCCAAAACACCCTTGAATCCATAATTCCCTTTTTTCTTCTTCACTCGATAACCCCATCATTCTCGAGAACACAAGTGTTCTACAATCACTCCAATCATCAAAACCAGATCTTGCTCAAATGGCCTCATTGATCCGCAAGAAAGTTCAAGCTGAAACAAAAAGGGCGAATGGAATCTTTCTGGTCTATGCAACGGTCCAAGTGAATGTGACATACAAACACTTCTATGAAACGGTCCAAGTGAATGTGACTTATTTGCCAAAGTTAATGCAAAATCAAACTTCTTAATCTTATGCTTACAAGATTTGCCACTTTGTCCAAACTTAAGGATCGTAAAAAAAAAAAAATTATGGAATTTCGATTTCGATTATGCTTAAGGCCAAGGGATGTTTGGTGCAAGAAAGTGTGGAATAACAAGGATTGTATGATCATATGGAAAATTTAGGGAAAATGATGTTGAAAGTTATTAAAGGGAAGCTAAAGGATGTAAACTACACCACATCATAAATGTTTGAAGTGAGCTCCTTATTGAAAGGGGTCGATGTGGGTGGTGATGAAGACAATGGTGAAGACATTCAGGCCGTTCTTTTGCCTTACCATGTTTTATCACTTGAATTGGATAGTGTCAACTTTTGCCTTGGTGGTGTAAATTAAAAAACTTGTCTTATTTTGTCCTTCACTACATAGCCTAAACTTGCCTTTTCTTTTATGGTGGTGTACTATGAAACTATGTTTGGTCTTGTTGAACTTGGTTAACCTTGTTTTTTTGGTAAACCGTAAGATATATTAATATAGGAAAATCAAGAGCAATTATACCATCACATCATATGTTTCATCACAGCAAAGTGTGCAGATTATAGGCACAAACTAACATAGATAATTAGCTAATCAATCCTATAGATCTACACCAAAGTCTATCTGCAATCTTCAAAGCACATGTGAAGCCAAATATCAGTCTTCTTTGAATTCCTTTTTCACCTGGTTTACTAGTACTCTTGGACATATCACATGCCCTTCCAGCCTGCAGACATTCCTAGTTCTCCAAATGTTATAACATAGGCTTGTGAAAACTGCTAAAATAATCTGTCTTCGAAGCATGGATTCTCTTAATTTCTTAATCCTGATTGAGTTCATCATGATATCAGAAGAGATATGAAGCCAATTTCTTGCTATAAGAAAGCATATCTTAGCAATGTAACAATTCTGAAATAAATGAGTGTGATCTTCAGGAGCATCTGCACAAATGAAACACAGCCTAGGGACATCCATCCCCATCCTGTGGAGTCTATCCAGAGTGAGCAACCTATATTGTTTCAGGAGCCACATATGAAAGCTCCCATTCGGGATGTTATAACTATTCCAAACAACACAATACCAATTGACCTTAGCAAAAAAATTCTGAATCAGCCATTACTAACCATCAGCAATAGAGTAGCACTTATCCTGCCCCCTCCAATGCCCATTTATGTAACCGGCTTTAAAAGTATCCTTAACCTCACATATCTTCCTCCATGCCCATGAACTATTATTATTAGGAGTATAATTAAACCAAGGACATCTCTTCAAGTATACATTATCATCCCACTTAATCCACAAATGGTCCTGCTTTCTAGGAAGCCACCAAACTAATTTCCCTATTGCAGCAATATTCCATTGGTGACTATCAATCAGTCCCAAGCCACCAGTTTCCATACTCCTACGAAGCACATTCCATGAAACTAAAGTAGCCTTGGATTACTTGTCACTCCTCTCCCACAAGAAGTTCCTTCGTAATGCCTTAATCTTATCCATCACCCCCATTGGTAGCACAAAGAGCTGAGCCCAGTGATTATATATGGTGGACAGGACGGACTTTACTAGAACAAGTCTACCAGCACAAGATATTTTTTGACAAATTCAACCTCTAATTCTATAAACCATCCTTTTAACAAGTAAATTACAGTCATTCTTATTCTGTCTTTTATGAGAAATACTCACACCTAAGTACTTAAAGGGTAAGCAGCCCTTTTTAAAACCAGTTTCATGCAGGATGTGATGGGCGACATAAGACCTAATCCCATTACAGTAGAATTCAAACTTTTCAGGATTAATATTTAGCCTAGAAGTATTGGAAAAGGTCTTGAAGGCTTCCATAATAATAAAGATGGACTTACATCCCCTTTGCAAAAAAGAAGTAAGTCATCAATAAACATGAGATGACTCCTCTTCAATGATTTGCAAAGAGGGTGAGGATGAAACCCAGATATAA
Source organism: Heliosperma pusillum (assembly GCA_022085475.1). Lineage (NCBI taxonomy): Eukaryota > Viridiplantae > Streptophyta > Magnoliopsida > Caryophyllales > Caryophyllaceae > Heliosperma > Heliosperma pusillum. The sequence goes on from JAIUZE010006910.1 coordinate 43,349, forward strand.
CATCAATAGATTGTAACAACCTACTAAGATACTCCATGCAAATGGTGAATAACAAAGGGCACATAGGATCCCCTTGTCTCAGACCTCTAGCCCTTTTGAAGAAGCCATGAATCTGCCCTACCCATTAAGAATAATAGAATAGCTAGGAGAGCAAACACATTCCATGATCAGATGTATCAATTTAGGGGAGAAATTTTACCCTCTTAGCATTTATTCCACAAACATCCGTTCTTTTGAATCATAAGCCTTCCTCAAATCCACTTTCATTAGACATCTAGGAGACACACTTTTTCTAGTGTATAATCTAGCGAGATCCTGGCTAATCAGGATATTGCGAAGGATTAATAATCTTTGCAAGGCTATCACTCAACCTATCACACATGAGGTTTGAAAGACCTTATAGATTGTGTTACAGCAGGCAATTGGTCGAAACTCCTTCACAGACTTAGTATTCTCAAGCTTTGGAATTAAAATCAGATTTGTGCAATTCATTTGTTTGAGTAACTTCCCTTGCACAAAAAAATCAGCCACTGCAGCACAAAAATCATCCTTAATAATATTCCAACTCACCTTGAACAAACTACTAGTAGAACTATCAGGGCCTGGGCTTTTATCATCTAAAATAGAAAACATAGCCTTCCTTATTCTTCGTTAGTTGGAATACTACACATTGCAGGCCAATCCTCCTCTGCAACAAGAAGACCTTGTATGACAATATGTTCATGATAATCAGAAGTTTCAACATTAGCTCCTAACAACTGATTGTAAAATTCAACAAAAGCTTGCAATATCATATCAGGACCAGTACATAACACACCACTAGCATTCTCAATAGAGACAACTTGATTCTGAATATGCCTATTTCTGATAGCATGGTGAAACATACTAGTATTAGTACCCCCTTCAAAAGCCCAAACACACTTTGGTCTTTGTCTAAGAAAACCATCTCTTGCCTCAGCCAACATTAGATAAGATTCCATAATCTGTTTCTCTTTATCCATCTTAACAAAATTATTGGGATCATTTTGGAGGAGAATTTGACTCTCAATCATAAGATGATAGACTACATCAGCATTTCTTTCAACATCAGAAACAATGGGCTATTCAACTTCTTCAAAGCAGATTTCAGTCTTTTTAGTTTAGTAACAAGTTTGAAACTCTTAGATCCCTCAACAATTACTCTCCACTCTTGTTCCACAAGAGGACAGAATTCAGAAGCCTTAGTCCACATATTGAAGAACTTAAATGATTTTTTCTTGATACTAACAGTCCCACCACAAGAGATAATGCAAGGACATACAATGATCAAATGATCCTTTAGGGTGATAATGGGCAAACCAGTCAGGCCAAGCTGTTAACCAATCCCCATTCACTGGCACTCTATCAGTGCGACTAAAAATCCTAGTCTCACTAGGATGTTTATTATTCTAGGTAAAGAATGAGCCAGTTGACTTCATGTCATAAAAATCACACATACTCACTACATATTGGAAAGGACGAACTTCCTCTTTCTTAACAAGTTTCCCCAATCTCTCATGAACATACATGACATTATTAAAATCCTCCAAGACAACCCAAGGACCAGTTATATCAAAATCGATCAAACCATTCCACAGAGGCACTCTTTCCTCAATTTTATTAAAAGCATATATAAAAGTAGCAATAAAACTAGTACCCAGAAGCTTATCTCTTATCTTTATATGAATATATTGTTCAATCACATCAATAACATCAACTTCAATTTTAGAAGACTTCCAAAGAATCCATACTCTACCACCAAGATGGCAACAAGAATTAGTAACAATCTCCCAATTAACACACATATTAGCTATTATAGCCTTGTTGTTAAACCTTTGTTTTGTTGAAACTACTATTTTAGCCTATTTAGTGCAATTTTTATGATATGTTGTGCATTAGTATTTTGTGTCTAAGGAGAGTATCATTGCCCTTTTGATGATGTCAGGGGGAAATGAAAAAAGACACAGTTGATGAGCATATCATTGATTAACTCTTGCTTGTTGCCTAGTAGAGTTATCTTGGTATCTAACTCTCTTGGTTTTATTTGTTATATGCTTATTATTGTCATCTTTCTATGTGTGTTGTCGTTGAAAGTGTTTTCTTTGGACCAACCTTCTTAGGGGGAACTAAATTTTAGGATTATGTGTTTTTAAGGCTTGTCATCATTACAGGGGGAATATGTTGAGATAGTTTGTTGATGATGACATGCCTAATTAATATGTGCCTCTTATTTAAATTTTCCGGTAAATTATGAATCTCCAAGCATGATTTAATCAATTATGAATCTCCAAGAAAGATTTGTTGAAGTGTTGATGAAGTGTTGATGAAGTGTTGAATGCCCAAGAAAGTCGAGTTGTAATGAGTCATCTAATTGTAAAGATAGAAAGTATGATAGTTTCAACTGCAACAGTCCTTGCAACCGTTACCTCATCTGTTTTTGTTAGAAAAACAGTGAGCACGACTGTTGCTTATGTATGACCTTCTTTAATCATTCAAATTTGAAAGCTTCAATCGATTTTACCTGAAAATGAATTTCAATTATTTTGATATAATTTGCAACTTGTTTGAAAAGGGATGAGAATGAATCTTTTTGAAAAGCTTCTTCCTTAAAATTGCAGAGACAAACTTTTTATTTACAAAAAGCAAAATTTGGTTTGTCTTTTATAGTGTTTGTCATCTTATGATTTTCACCATTGGAAAAAAGGGTAAAACCATTTTTCTGATTTCTTGAGCAGCCCACTGTTCCCCTTGTCTTTGATGTTTTGTCTCTTATGAAAACTCTATTGAAAGAACATCCCTTTGGCTTACATGCTTGAGAGTTGACTCTCTCAAGGCATTTCGTTAATCCTTTCAAATCATTTCTTGCTCTATATATAAGAGAACACTCATCTTCATTTCCTCAAGACTTTCCAGAGAAAGAAACACATTCCATTGCAAAATTGTTTTTAAAAGTTTCAAGCTTTCAAGCTTTTAAACTTTGCAAAATCTTTCTTAAGTCTTTAAAATCACATACATGACAACTGTTGCCTTAAGTATTGTACTCTCTTATCAGGAATAGTTAGATCTTAATGAATTCATCTTCGTTCTTTTCACAAGAACAAAATCAGGGAATTTGATCTTGTAATTTTCTTAGATAAAGAGTCGAGTTTGAGACAGAGTACTCTTAAACTCATTTCGCAACCGGAGTAGGTTGTTGGTCCTTTTTTTTGTAAGGGTATTAAGTAGTCGGAGTAGATCACTTAATTGAATCAAAATGAAGAAGATTGGACGTATGCCTTTTAGAGTTGACCGAACCAATTCAAAACTATTGTGTTTATCTCTCGTATTTAATTTCCGCTGCAATTTGATTTACTTGATTATTTCGTATTTTATTCTAAAGCAACAGTCCTGAATATTCTCAGTTTCGTTCTGTAGCCTTTACTTCATTTGCTAAGACGAACAAGTAAGAGTTAGAATTATTATCACATACAGTTTACAACAACTTTCTCTTTAAGTAATACAATCTTGATAACTCATTTCATTTGATGTATCTACTTTTTACTCTTAAGGACAATCAGCTTTCTTTAATCTATAAAGATTAAGCTGAAATTTTAAAAGTGGTACCTTATTCACCCCTCCCCCTCTTAGGTACTTGAAATCTAAACCCTTCACTATGATAAACGAGTTACGATAATTGTTTTTCTTAAATATAAGTCAGAATGTAAAATTTAGATAACATGGAAGGTTATTAAGATTATGTGGAGATGTTAAAAAGTTGTGTCAGGGTTTTTTTTTATCTTGAGATTTGTTTGTGCGCGTTCTATATGTTTTTGTGATAAAACAAATATAAAAGAGAAATAAAACTTACACGACAAGCAAATACTCTATGTTCTTGAGCATAGTAATACTTCATCGTGCTTTCACTCATGATTCTTTTCGTCTTAGAAGTTATAAGTTTCTGTATATCGGTATTATTACAATAATTCTCTAAAACATGACTGGCTGGAATTTCACGTAGCTCCTGAAATATTATGAATTTTGTATCAACATTAATACAAGTAATAAAAAATAAAATTTCAACTATACATCTGTTTACTTAGTGTACACCCGTTGGAATAAAATAAGGACTTGGGGTTCACGTGATATAAAAAGCCTTTAAACTTTACAAAACATACAATATCTTACCCTTGTAAATTGTCTTAGGTTTGATTTACAGTTGTGGTTATTTGGATCTACAGTATGATAATCACCATTGCAACTTCTTTCAAGAGACTATAGACAAAAACACAATAATATTACACCGCCAAACTTCATTGACTATACTACATTTAACTTTATGCACATTAATTATGTAGTGTCACCTCAAAAAACTCTTCTGAAATAAGTCCCATACCATGTGCAAAAGGAACTTGAGTGTTACCATCTATAAATCTATCAGTGGCAGGATTTCCTAATAGGTATCCCTGCATGTTCAATGGTATTCACTAAACAATTTAACATAAGCATATTAAACTAACAATATTTTGATAATTTGAAAAATTCCTTTTGAAATATATGAACATACAGACTTAAAACTAATTTTCTCTTTAATAATGTTCAATAAAACAATATGACGCTTGCTCATTATTATTTAGTAAACAACTGCCCAAAATGTTTTTTTCCCTTGAACTACCAAACTTTGTTTCATTTTTCTAAAAGTACCTAGTAACTTTTTCCAATTTCATTTTCTACCAAATTTAGTTATCCTTTGATTTACTCCTGAAAATGTTACCATTTAAAATTTTTGTATTATTATTTAGTAAATGTTCTTATTAAATATCTATTTCCCTATTTATCCCCAAATAAGTTGAAGTTATCAATTGGTTTTATACAATATCCAAATAAATATTCATATTGTTAACTAAGACCGTTAAAAGTTTAAAGAAAACAAAATTGTTACAACGAGCAAAAAGTAGAGAAAATGTTATAGAAAAAATGAGAGAACAATAGTTGGAATAGGGAAAAAAACATACATGTTACATCATTAAAACAAGAAGCATGTAATTATGAAAAATGATTTTAAACACTACAAAATAAATCAATTATCGAAATTTGAAAAAATAGAAAGAATTATTTTGTGACGATGATAATATCTAAATTAGTATAAAAATTAGGTGAAAGAAACAAAAAAATATGATGTGTAATAATTATAAGTTAATTAGTAGATTAATGAATATAGAATTATTTTTGGGAAAACGACTTATACAAGACCAAAAAATGAATTTAGTCTAGACGCCTAAGAACCTTGCATGCTATAACCTGGTTCTCTTTTTATCCAAAATACTTTATGTTCATCTTAACCATATTGCTTTTGCTAATGATTTGATGACTTTCAAGAGGGGACGGTTTTTCTATTATGCATATCCTTTATTGTTTGAAAGATTTTGCTAAAGTATCGGGACATTAAGCCAACCTTGATAAGACTGATATTTATATTGATGGTCTGAGTGCTAACTAGATTGATGAAGGAAATTCTTTTGACATCTAGCTTTGTCGAGGGTATATTCCCCTTAAAGGTCTAGGGTTTTCGCCTATAAATGTTACTAGATTAAAGAATGATATGTATACTTAACTTGTGCAATAGATTAGAAAATGTGTAAGACATTGGTCCCCTTAGATGTTTTATTATGCAAGTAAGATGCAACTTATTAATTAGGTGTTGATTGACGTAGAGAATTTTCGGAACGCTATTATACTTCTTCCAAAGGATTTTTAGAAAGCTATAAATAAAATTTGCAAGGATTTTCCTTGGAAAACTTGGAAGGGTCAAAGAAGAATGATTTTAAGAGATGGCACAGTTTATGTGCTAAAAAGGGTGTTTTAACATGAAGAAAATTATGTCATTCTAGCCCTCGGAGTTGGAAGGCCCATAAAGGCTACATAACGTTTTGGAACGTTCAGGCGAAGCCTAACAATGCTGGCTGGCTGTTGGAGAAGTATGTTATCTATAACATATGAGCTTGTTACGTACGCTGGAAGTATAAAATCAACTATTACTTTCCTTCTCTCATGGAATTTCAAAGGTAATTACCATACCTCGCAGTCTTATGAACACTGTAAGTACAAGTTTATGCATAAGCCCTGTTATGATGTCAATTGCAGCTCTACATGCATTTCAAAACACAGTTTTATAGCATTTTTAACAGTTTAAGGAAGGGATGAAGAGGAAAGAAGGTAAAAGGGAGGGGAAGTAGGTTATAAAAAGAAGAGAATATAGGAAAGGTAACCTGAAAGATAATGAATTTTACCGGTGACAATAACTAAAAAGGAGGATGATAGCAACTGAAGTTATATGATGGGATAGTTTGAGTTTTCGTGGGTTATTGAATAGTTCGAGTTAATATAAGCAGAACACCTATAGGTGAGATTATTCCCATCAATAAACCCTTACAATAATGGTTTTTCTTACCACTTTGGTTGATTGCTTATTTTCATTAGTATAAATGATTAGAAAATAAAGTTACAACTCTTCCTTAGGTTCATTGTTTTTAGACATCGCAAATATTTGCTCGTTTTGGTCCTTAACCCTTGTCCGCCCTTACTATTGAGTTATTCAGTAAAGTTATGAATTCATGTCTAATATCCCTGGATCAGTGCTTCAAATAGTATAGCAAAAGGCTTAATGCTGCATAAAACGAGACAATAATGTGAAGAAAAATGTGCAAAAAATAAAGTACTAACCTTGAGATTAAGAGTTGGCTGCATTCCTTTTTCATTATCTGTAAATTACAATTGTAGTCATCGTTAGTTTTTTTAGTAGTTGCGACTATGCATTTAAGTTATTTTGGTAGTCTTTGTAATATTTTTATTCTCTTTTTGCGACAAATTTTGTGATTTAGAGCCTGATTTCATAGATTATAAAGCCAACATGAATGATGAACCCGTCATCCGGAACAAGCTCAAGCCACGACGTTTATATAACAAGACTAGTTATCCGAGATAGTGTATGATTAATTACTTATAGGTTGGTAAGTACTTGAAAAAAATTACGTATTTGTAGGAAGCTTTTAGAAGAGTCTAAGTATAACTTATGACAACAAGAATTACCAGTAGCTAGAAGATGGTTTGTATAAAAAAGGAAGTACATTTTGTTCTTTAATTAATTCACACATAACATTTTTATTTAATCATCTTGCATTGCGTATTTCTCTCTAATTTCTGGCACAAAAGTTCATTTTCATAATTAATAGCGGGTTTATGTCTTCACTTCCACGCTTCCACGTTTTCTCATTGTTTAAAAACAGGACTGACTTGACTTTTCATAATTATACACTTCTGCTTACTTCAAAAAATTTTACATCTAAATTTTAAATTTTTTCTGTTTTATTTAAACAGAAAAACATAAAATCAATTTTTTTTAGAAAAAATCATATAATATTTGTGTATGCCTATATCAAATTCTAATAGTAATGAAATGGAAAATTCAACACAAAATAATTCTTTTGACGATCCTTTATTTCTAGCAAATACTGGTTATTCAGGACTGCAGCTCGTATGTAATTTGTTCAATGAACTACAACATGTTTTTTCTAATGCCGTGTAGAGTCGATAACTAGAGTCAAAACCAACTCCAAAATCTTCAACCCGAGTAAAGAACGCAAAATATCCCCCAAAGACAATACAATGTCGACATTATCAAAATATCTCTGTAATACTCCGTATTCGGTTAGCTTGGTGCTTGGTCCAGTAGAGTGTATTCGACTGAGTGAGTGTTGGTACTAGACCGAGTAGAGTGTAATCGGCCAAGTAGGTGGTGTGTGTCACTTAGCAGACTAATGCCGAAGTAGCACTCAATCGAGTATAGGTTGTACTCGACCGAGTGCAATGTACTCGTCCGAGTGTTATTATGCACTTGACCGAGGGCACCGGTCTGATGGGTTTTTTAAGCAATTTTAGATTAAGATCATTAAGAGATATAAATTCATTTCGTCAGTTCTTAAATCATTTGATTAACCCCAATCACTCTCTATAACAATCTTAATCAATTGTCAAGGTCGAAGATCGTCTCATTGCTAGTCCATCTTTGTTCCTACGTCAATCTATCGTAAGTTTTTAATCCCTAATTCATTGTTGTTGTCTTTTAGGTAGGATTTTTAGACCTCTAATCTGAATTAAGGTTGAGTTTTGGGTGATTAAGATTGATTGTCGATTCTGATTATCGTATGATTGTTAGGAGGAGATTTTGTTGATGATCAATTCTAGTCTTGCATTGTCATACTGTGCAGATTTGTTTGAGGCAAGGTTTTTCTACTAAGTACAATTGTATATGGTTTATTATTGATTGTTTATGATGATGATTTTGATGTTGACTTTAATGATGATTGTGATATTGGTTATGATGTTGATTGTGATTGAGATTGGTGGCCTATTTTTGGTAGATGGTTCCACACCCCATGTTTATCCTCTTATGACTCATGTCACAAGGGGGATGTGCACATTAAAGAGCCGGGTTACGCTCATTGCGATGAGCAGAAAGTTTGATGTCCAGTGCTGCGGTCTGGCATCGACATGGATTACTCGTTGCGATGGAAATCCGCTCGAAGATTTTAATGTTTAGTGCTGCAATTTTACATCGGGATGGGCTACCGTTACAAAGGGAACTCGGTTACCAGTGTTTGGAGATGAGATTGATCTTTTGATATGATTGTGTTGTTGTTTTGTGATGTCTTGGATTAATGTATGATTGTATTGACCCCTTCTCTGCTTGCAAAACTGTTGTGATCCATTAGGGAATGTTGAGTCAGAGTTTAGCAGGTATTCCTCTTGAGCATCCTAGGGGTCGGATGGCATTGATGCTGGATGATGAGTCATATAGCTTCCGATGCGTCTTAGATTGTCGATACTTTTAATACGAGTTCTTTATTTTAGATTTTTGGATATTTGTGTACTTTGGATTTGATTAATTTATTTGTAAATGCTTTAAACCTTATGCATTCAAATAAAAGTTGTTTCTTTATTGTCTATTTGATATGTACTATCTCGGGAAACCGAGATGGTAACACTCTCGTTTATTAAGGTAGGCCTTCGTAAAGGACTTTGGTAGATGAGGGTGTTACAGAGTGGTATTAGAGCGACGATTTTGCAATCTAAAACCAATGAACATATGAACTTGGGAGTGTGAAATTAAAATTAACCAGGGTAGGAGTTGTTTGGAGCTACCGCAAAGATTTTGGAGACATCCTAAAACCGCAACCTTCCCCTTACAACTCTTAGTCGGTAACTACGGGGATGTTTCGAGAACGTGTTTGTATGTTATGAAATGTTTTTATGTGGTTGATGAAATGCCATATTGAAAATAAGATGGAAGAAAGATGTAAACGTTATGTGAAGTACGTGAGATGAGATATGATTAAATGAGAAGTGTTGTGATGGAAGAGAGGTGTTTATATATGTCGTGTTATGTGTTGCGTACTAGACGCATGAGATTAAGATAATTGTGTTATTACATGTATTATGTTAAAAAAGTATAAGTTGGGGCCATGATTTTGCATGACTCGACCGATTGTGGCAGGGGACTCAACCAAGTAGGCGGTAATCAGCCGCGTACTCTTGGCACTCGACCAAGTGTTGGGGTCTGGTATTTCAAGGTAGCTACTGGAGTGTGGCACTCGGGCGAGTGATTTGTGACACTCGACCATGTTGGCTGTACTTGGCCAAGTGGATATGGGACTCGACCAATTGGAAATTATTGGGAATATTGAGCCACTTCTGTTTGTGGTGAACTAAACCGGGTAAATGGGGTATCGACCGAGTGCATTGAACTCGACCGAGTGATTAATTGCACTTAATCGAGTACGTTGAATGCATGCATGACTTCATTTTGAGCCGTAAGCTATGTGGTGGTTCCGTGAGAGGATACCTATGAGGGAATATTTCAAAGATCAGGGAGATGATTCAATTACGTGGGAAGAGTTTAGGTTCAAATGAGGACAGATATCATGCCCGAGCACGTTAGGAGTAAGTTAAGAACGAAGTTTGATTATATCAAGAAGGTGGAAGATATGTCAGTTACCAATTACTATATCAAGTTTGATGTGTTTGCGAGCTACGCGGATAACTTGCAGCTAAGTCAGAAATCTGTGGCACATCGGTTCGATAGGGGGTAATCTTTAGGGTGATGAATAAACTACCTGCGGGTGTGGTTTATGATCTAAAGGACTCTTACTAGAAGGCCGGTCAAGTGGAGCGAATGTCAAATATGACCAAGGAAGCAAAGGAAAGTATGAATGTAAAGAGGAAGGCTGGCAGTGAGGGTGGAGGTAACTCCACCTATATGAGTGTTGGACCATATAGTTATATGCTCTTTGGTTTTGATAATGACAAGTGTATGTTATTATGTATATACTCGTTGCTTGTAATCGTTTGTTTAAATTCTTCATTAGATTAAGTAGGACTACAGTTGAAACAACTAAAATTATAGTATGATCGACTTTAACGTTGAAGATTTGTGAAGAGAAGTTAAAGTAAAGTTATAGGTGGTTTCACTATAACTTTGAAAAATTAATCAATTATGTTGTAGCCATTATTTCTCCTACAACTTTGATAAGCGAATACAAGATCAAATTGCTTTGAAGCTCAAGATGAATTGATGATTCATATGCTGAAGATCTTCAGAAAATTTATTAGTATAGGTCGTCATCCAATAACAACAATTTTAAGAATTAGTAGTTTTTTTGTGAAGTAAAGTTATAGCTGTTTTTCCTATAACCTTACTTACCATGTTTAAAGTTATAGTAAGTTCATCTATAAATTTGAACTGAAGTGTGAGGCGTATGACTTTCAGCTTTTGGATTCGATTTTGTAGATCAAGTTTTAAATTTCTTTAAATATAAAGTATTTATAGTACGATAAGGATAAAATCTTATTAGTTTGAATAAAATGGTAATTTTTCTATTGATTAGTAAAACAACTTATGAGTTGTCATGCTATCTAGGATTTTCATAGATATTTTAAACTAAACCCTAGTTTATTTTATTTGACCTAATAATGAAGTAGGGTTTCACGTGGTATTTAGTAAGCTTATGGGTTGCTTATACCTGTGATTAGCCATTGCTTTAATTAGGGTTAAAGAAAATATTAACCTAATATCTTTCTTGTTTCACAAGGGAGGCACATGGTTTTTCTAGGGTTTCTAATTTAACTTAATATCTTTCTTACTCCTGAAGAAATACACGGTTAAGCCAGGGTTTTAATTTTAAAAACCTTTACCTTATCTTCTACTATAAATACTCAAGCTCTTCATACATTTACAACTAATCTTTTCAACGTGATAAAATCCTTTGCAAACGTGTTTAAATTATTTTCAAACAAGTTTTTGTTTTTGCAATCCTAATGTTTTGTAAAGTCGTGCTTCATATTGTGAATTGCTTTTTGATAACATCGTTATTGGAATATAGTGCTTAGATACATTCTAAATCGTTCAATTGTGTGAACATTCATAGCACAATCAAACACTTCTTTTTAACGAAAGAAAATTGAGTATTTCACGATACTCAAAATAGAGATACAGCTGGAATTAGTTGTACGAGTGGGTTGACAATTTTGTAATTCGTAGAAAGGTACTAAAGTTATTATTCGAGAATAATGGACGTAGGTTTCGACTTGTGAAACTGAACAACCTCAAATCCCTTGTGCCACTTGCATTATTTTTATCGTTTTCATCGTTTACATCTTACGCAAATCCATAAATTCACACTAAGTATATTTCATTTCATGCATATACGGACAATTGAAAAAGTAGGCATATTATATTCATACTCAAATCACCCCCCTCTTGAGTATTTTGGATCAATAGACTATTCAATTGGTATCAGAGCATCATGCTTTTGATCGCCAAACAGCTAGAGACTGGTCCTTTCGTTTCACATTTTTTTAATAGCCTTCGTGTGAAATGGACTTCAAACATCTAAAATCTTCCGTCTTTGATGGGAAGAACTACAATATTTGCAAGAAGATGATACACTATATCAAGGGACATGATACACACTATATCAAGGGACATGATTGGGAGTGATGGAAGATCATCCACAATGGTCCTGATAAAATTTTGGTTGTATCTACCAGTGGCACTACCTATGTGAAAAACGACAAAGAGTAAGTTGAGTTTGACTACCGTTTGGCCGAGAAAAACTCGAAAGCCATGAAGTTATTGCAAAACGGCATGGTTAGTACCGAGTTTGATCGATTCTCGTCTTGTAGTACAACTAAGGAAATATGGGATAGTCTCGAACTTGCCTATGTAGGTATCGCCCATGTGAAGAAGCATAGAATTAATGTACTAATCCAAATGTATGAACTCTTCTCAACGGAGAGGAATGAAACTATCAATAGCATGTCTCCACGTGTTTCTAGTATAACTAATGAACTCTGAAACTTTAGGAGAAAACTCGAATCTGAGGATATCGTAAGAAAGATCCGTAGAAGCCTCTTTAAGAGATGGACGTCTGAGGTGATCGTGCTATGATTAGACCTATTTTAAATAAAAACCCCTTATGAACTCCTCAGAGGTCGAAAACCTAATATATCCCACTTGCGGTGCTTTGGGAGTAAGTGCTTTGTTCACAATCATGAAAAAAATAGGCTAAGCAAAGTTGACCCTAGGAAAATATGTTCATGTAGCTGGTCATGGAGGAAGATATGCTCATGTATGGCTACTTTTAAAGATGGGTATACTGATGATAAATAGGATAACTCCAATGATGATTACACTGTTCAGAAGGGATATAAATAGAAAATCCCTGATAAGCAGAGAGTTGGATGGTTTTTTGTTACTTGGAATCGACCGTGTCTACTTCGACACTCGTTTATCTTTTGGCTCATTCAACGTTGGCGTTTGCTCACTAATGATAAAATGAAAGCTTTGGGATTCGGGACTAATGAGATTTCTACCTTTGTGGGAACTGTATTGAGAATGATGAGCACTTATTCTAGAACTGTAAGTCCATCAGGCTATGTATGTCCATGCTACAGCTGAAACTGCAGGTGCAATTCAGGCCTGAGGGCCTGGTGGATTGGTTCAGGAAGGGGAGGAGAAGAAGTCTACTCCAAAGGAATATCATCTTTGCTTGTCATGTTGGTATGGCCTACATGATATGGATTACTATAAACCATTCTAGACTGAATTTGTGTGTGAAGATGCCTGGACCGCTGGTGGTACAGATTGTCAAAGTCATCATTGTTCGAGTTCGAGGGAGTAATACTAGTGTAATGTGTAATAAAAATAAGGAATGGATTCAATATGTCTTAGAGAGTTAATTGTTATAGTTCTATCTCCATTGGGCCAATTATTGTAAATTATTAGGTAAAATTTTGACATTTGATTTTAATATAGTTACATTCTACCTAAAAAACAAAATTTGACCCTAGTAGTGATGGGGCTATTTTTGTTGGTTATTCTCGTCATAGTCAGGCATATAAGGAATTCGATACAAGAAATTTATGTATCGAAGAAAGTATCCATGTTGTATTTGATGAAAATGATTCTTTTGATAAGCCTATACAGAATTTTGAAGAGAATGAAGCTGAACCCGACTTTCGATTATCCAGGGATGATCCTTCTAAGTTGGATGAAGAAGGCAAGGAAATCGAAGGCACAACTGATCAACTTGAGACATCTTTAAATGACAAAGGAAAGAGAGCTGAAGTTATAGTTGATGATACTATAACTTACTCTCAAGATAAGGGATTGAATACCAAAGTTATAACTAATGAAGCTATAATATTGAATTCACATCAAAGTAGTGAATCTAGAGTTATACCTGATTCCACTACAACCCTAGGAGTGGATTTAGGGAGTACAACCCTTAACTTCGAGAGATATGAAGCTTCGACCTCAAATTCAAATGAATGCCTGAGGCTTCTATGAAATGAAAATATAAATATTCTCATCCAATGTATTCAATACTTGGTAGTTTACGAAAGGGTGTTCAAACACGAAGATCTTTAAACAAATTTTGCTCTTTCTATTCATTCCTCTCTACCATTGAACCCAAAGACATCAAGGAAGCTCTCACTTAACCAGAATGGATCGTTGCCATGCAAGATAAATTACAACAATTTGAGAACGAAGAAGTTTGGCACTTAGTTCCCAGACCAAAGGAACGATCAATCATTGGAACTAGATGGGTGTTCAGAAAACAATTGGATAATATGGGAGTTATAGTGAGAAGCAAAGCAAGATTGGTTGTTTAAGGATACAATAAACAAGAACATATCGATTACAATGAAACCTTCGCTTCCGTAGCTCGACTTGAGGCTATTAGATTGTTAATAGTGTTTGCAGCTCTCAAAGGACTTAAACTACTTCTAATGGATGTTAAGACTGCATTTCTTAACGGATATTTGGAACAAGAAGTATTTTTAGAGCAACCTCCAGATTTTAAGATAATAAGTTTCAAAATTTTTACTTAAAAGTTATTTTTAAAGGGGACCTGTCGATCTTAAATTATGAGGGTTCAGATTTACTAGTTGTGCAAATATACGTAGATGATATCATTTTTGGTTCAACCAATGAAAGGTTTTGTGAATATTTTTCAGAATTGATAACCTCGAAATTTGAAATGAGCATAATAGGAGAACTTAATTTCTTCCTTGGATTGCAAATGAAACAAACTAGAGAAGGCATCATGCTACCCCAAGAAAAATACACCAAAGAGCTAATTAGAAAGTTTGTTATGGAAAATTCTCATCCTGTAGCCACATTTATAGTCACGGATAAGAAACTAACAAAAGACAAAGATGGTAAGTCTGTCGACGAGACACCTTATCGACGTATGATTGGCTCACTTCTCTATTTAACTACAAAAAGACCATATATTATGCTTAGTGCATGTATGTGCTTCATTTCAATCGTGACCTAAAGAATCACATATGGTGGCAGTTAAGAGAATTTTGAGGTATTTAATTGGTACGTCTAAACTTTATATATGGTATCCACTCGAGTGTAACATCGATCTCATAGGGTATTCAGATGCAGATTATGTAGGGTGTTCGCTTGATAGAAAAAGTACATCTGACATTGCCACGTTTGTTGGACCTTGCTTTATCTCATGGGGGTCAAAGAAACAAAATATTCAGTCGCCTTATCCACTGCACAAGCTGAATATATTGTTGCAGCCGTGGTGGTATGTTCTCAATTACTTTGACTTAAGCAACAACTATCTGATTATGGTGTGAATATTGAGTGCATACCTATTTTGTGTGATAATACGAGTGCCATTATCATTTCAAAAAATCTCACGCAACACTCGCGCACTAAACACATTGATATTAGACACTATTTTTTAAGAGACCAAGTAGAAAAGGGGAACATAAGACTTGAATTTTGTAGTACAAAAAATAATGGGCATATAACTTTACGAAACCTTTAGTTAGACAATGTTTTGAGACATTGAGGTTGGAAATTGGTTTAATCGGTGGCAGATAAAACTCATCATATATTTTTCTTATTCCTATGACTGACTAGATTTAGACAAAATTGTATAATTGTGTTCGTATTTTCCGCTGTAAGGGTATTGATGCTGAAAATGCTATATTATTTTAGGAGGAAATTTCGTCGATAGTCATTATATTTTGTGTCCATATATGAACCATATCGCTATAATCCTTCATGATATTCCCTATTTCCTTATTGCCTAATATCTTTATGCATGTTATATTTTTGCCAAAGTTACATACCTTACAAAATCTATTCTTCGTATCTTTTATGCGAAATTATTAACCGAATATTTACCCCAGATTCCCTTTAATAATGAAAAAAGGTAAACAGTCCCACTTACCCATGTTCACCGCCGACCTACTTCCCTAAAACCCATAAACTCAAATTTTTGCAATAACTTCGTTAAATACATCCTCCCTCCATCACATCATCAAAATTCATCCCTCCTAAAACCTCTCAAAAACTCAACCCTCACATCTCTCACATTCATAATCATCTCAATGGCACCAAAATCAACCACCCGAGTCACCACTCCCTCAACCCGATAAAAATCTCACTCGCCCAAACCCCCACAAACCACCACTTCACTCTCTATTCCGCCTTAAACAGAACCTATATTCGACCCCACTACCTCTGACCCTCGCGGTGAGACAAGTGTCGAAGGAAAACGCAGGAAACTTGATAAGGGAAAGAAGAAGGCTGCGGTGGACAGTGCTGAAACAGAAATTATGGAGCAAGAGGAGGTACTTTATGACGATATTAAACGAACCCTATTTCAAGAACCAATGCCACATGTAACAGAGGCTGCACTAGACAAGATTCATTTTAACAAACATGAACGAATATTGGTTAATTGTGTCAAACAATACTCTATTCATGGTGCCCGTTACTGTCCAAAGTCTCGTTACAAGAAAGTTTCTGCCTTGCAGTTCTTTGCTGAGTTTTTGAAGCTTCAAGGGTGGGAGCAAATATGCCAATTTTTGGGTCTTGTTTTCCCCATTGAGGTAATTCGGTTTTTCGCCTCTGTTTCAACAAAGGTTGGTGGGTTGCATGCGCTGGTGAATGGCCGTGAGTTTTCTATCTCCATTGATGACTTATGTTCGGTGTTTACGTTTCCTGATGATGGAATCGAAATAAACCCGAGTCGTGAATGAGGGAATCTCACAAGTAAGAAGACGATGGTTATTAAAATTAGGTACTTTGATGATGGGGCTATGGTGAATAGTATAATGTTGACCAAATATTTTTCTCCGAAATTGAAATTTTTCTTTAATTTTCTGTGGAATACGATTATTCCAAGAAAAGGTGGTTGTGATAAGGTTTCGAGTTACCAGCTCATAACACTCCATTCTTGTCTTGAGGGATAGAAGGTTAGTCTTCCGCTCCTTGTCCTTCATCGCATCACACACACTAGTTTATTGGTCTCAAGAAAGAAGCCCTTCGCTACCATTGATTTAGCTTATGGTATGTGGATTTCCCGCCTTTTAGAAATTAAGAAGGTTGTTGAGCCAGCTCGTTATGGTGTGTTGTCTAAAGATGTTATGTGTGACAAGTTCTTTCAGTTAATGGGAATTGGGGTTGCGGGTCCGGATCTAGTTTTTCAACCCACGGGTGGTGTTGCTGAAAACCCTTATGTGGTTGATCCCCAATTGGCTGCCTATATGTTCATTATTCTTGAAAAATTAGAGACCCAGGCTGTGGTGTTGGCTAGTGCTGTATAGATTTGGGGTCAAGGGCTAATGTTCCGACAGGGGGTAGGAAAGATGATGTTGGTCATGGCAAACTGCGATCATGGATGCAGGGTATTGATGGACGCCTTAAGGTTATGGAGCGTAATTTAATTGAAGTCCGTCAAGAAGTTTTCAGTCATATTGTGCGGTTGAACAACTTGGCTAGTCAGGGTGGTGCGTTGGTTATTGATGAGCGCCAGATGCGGAAAGATATGCATGCGGTGTATGAAGCTACCAAAGCGCTATAACTTCGAAACTTGTTTGACTGCTGAAGCTAATCATGTGCGGTCTTGTTTGCTATGTTGACCCAAATGTTGTTCATTGCCACAACCCTTAAACCTTGCCTTCTTTTGCCTTCATAAACTTTTATTCACCCCTTTGGCATTTTATTTTGGATGGTTTGTATTAGATGCTTAATATTTTGGGTACTTAATGTTGAACTATTAAATTGTTTTATGGTATGTGCTTGCTAGTTTATTTCTTTCTCTGGTTAGTATTAATCTAGTCATTTTATGTCTTGTTTTCGTCTTTTTGATGATGTCAAGAGGAGAAAGAAATAACCTTGATTTGAGTTTATTGCCTAAGCTCGCTCCTTGTCAAGACCCTTAATCTCTTAAGGTCACCTGGTGTTATAACCTTGCCTATAAGATATCATGTTTAGTGTTATTCATACTTTGACCTTGATAGTCTTATGTTGAGAAGGAACTATAACTTTAGTCACAAATCATGGAGACTTGTCATCATCAAAAAGGGACAATTTGTTGGACCATATAGTTACATGCTCTTTGGTTTTGATAATGACAAGTGTATGTTATTATGTAAATACTCATTGCTTGTAATCGTTTGTTTAAAGTCTTGATTATATTAAGTAGGATTAAAGTTGAAGTAAGTAAACTTATAGTAAGATCAGCTATAACTTTGAAGATTTGTGAAGAGAAGTTAAAGTAAAGTTATAGGTGGTTTCACTATAACTTTGAAGAATTAATCAATTATGTTGTAGCCATTTCACCTACAACTTTGATTAGCGGATACAAGATCAAATTGCTTTGAAGCTCAAGATTAAGAGCTTGTTATAAAGATCAAGGGATGATTCGTATTTTGAAAATCTCCAAGAAGATTTATTAGTAGAGGTCGTCATCCAATAACGATAATTGTAAGAAGTGGTTTTGGTGAATTAAAGTTATAGCTGCTTTACCTATAACTTTACTTACTAAGTTTAAAGTTATAATAAGTTCACCTATAAATTTGAACTGCAGTGTGAGGAATATGACTTTCTGCTTTTGAATTCTATTTTGTAGATCAAGTTTTAAATTTCTGTAAATATAATGTGTATATAGTAAAATAAGGATAAAATATTATTAGTTTGAATAAAATGGTGATTTTCCTACTGATTAGTAAAACGACTTATGAGTTGTCATGCTATCTAGGATTTTCATATATATTCTAAACTAAACTCTAATTTATTTTAGTTGACCTAATAATGAAGTAGGGTTTCACGTGGTATTTAGGAAGCTTATGGGCTGCTTATACCTGTGATTAGCCGTTGCTTGAATTAGGGTTAAAGAGAATATAAACCTAATATCTTCCTTGTTTTACAAGGGAGGCAAATGCTTTTTCTACGGTTTCTAGTTTAACCTATTATCTTTCTTACCCCTCAAGTGATTTTTGCGAGACTTCTGGAGGTGACGGTCGTGGTATCAAGTTTAACGTTATAGTGGAAGAGGCGACGGTCGTGCTTTTAGTGAGACTTCCGTAGTTCATTGCCATAATTGTGGTGGAGTAGACCAAAAGAGGTTCGAGTGTCCAAATTATTGAGGAGGAGGGTACCAGCAGTCTTAACACCAGAGTTATCAGCAGTGTCCGAGTAGGAGTATGGTGAGTAACCGTCCATCGGGGTCATGGTGTAAGCATGGCACTCAGAGTCCTAGTGGTGGTGGCTATGATAGGAATGGTGGGAACTATCATCATCCGGACAATAACGTGAACCAGTGTTTAACGTCCAATTCTACTGCATCGGCAAGTATGGTGCAAGGTGGGGGCCAGAAGAACAATGGTATCTATTTATGATGGACAAACATGTGACATAGGATGACGCAGAAGTGGTGACCGGTGCTTTTCTTATTAATAAAAACCGTCTTTTGTTTTGTTTGATTCGGGGGCGACCGATCCTTTTGTGTCTAAGAGCCATGCCTTGGGGTTGGGTTTGGAAAAGACTGAGTTTGTGAAGGATGAGGTGTTCATACCTTCAGAGGAGTCCGTGTCTTGTTGTAAATTGTATAGAGGTGTATCTATGATTTTGGGGCATGTAGATTTTCCGGTTGAGTTATTTGAGTTTCTTTTAGACGGATTTGAAGTTATTGTCGGGATGGATTCATTGCAGAAGTATAAGGCGAAAATTGATTGTCATCAGAAAAACGTGTCATTAAGGGGCCCGAAGGGGATTATAGTGTCACCAAGGCTTTGTGGTGAAGCCCAAGGTAAAGTTAACTCCAACTATAACTTTGAAGTCTTATGTGAGGAAGGAGTATCAGATGATTCCATGTCATGTGAGGGATACTCGAATGGAGGTGATGTAAAATAATCCACTTATTTTACCTTTCAGAGTATAAATTTGCAGCGGAAAGAAAACAATATAAAAGATATGGATTAGTTGTGGAATCTCGCAAGACAAACAACTAAAACTTGAAATAGACAAGTACTCTCGCAAGATAACTCGAATAACTCGAATAAAAGGGATATGAAATAGTCAAGATAATCTCGCAAGACAACTCGACTAAGACTTGTGTAAACTCTCAACCTCGCAAGATATCAAGCTAACACGAATTCAACCTCGCAAGGAAGAATAATTCAATAAACTCGCAAGTTTAAAGAAAGGGTTTGTTCACAAACAAAAAGATATAATCTCAACTCAATTGTATATATAAAAACTGATTACAAAGATTAGTATTTATACTACTACTACTTACCTTAAACTAACTAGCTAGAAATTAGGAAATAATGTGAACACTACCTTATTTCAGATTAGGAAATAAGATCACCACACTACTTTATTCAAATTAGGAAAATAAGATAATCATATCAATTATTACCTAAAACTAATTAACACTACTTTTGGAAAGAAGCCTTGACGTCTTTTCCTTGGGCGTCAAGTAATTGCAAAACAATGCTGGAGCGGATTAAACAGTCCTAGAGAATGTTCAATTACGACCCTGACTGATTTCTTCAATATCTCATTATTTCCAAATGCTCCCGCATCAGGAGGAGCCAGCAGCATCTAGTATTAAGGTTGTGAAAGAATTTGAGGATGTCTTTCCGGTTGAGATACTCGTATTACTTCAAAAGAGGGACACTGACTTTAGCGTGGAGTTAAAGTCGGGGATGGGCTCTATCTCTAATGCCTCGTAGTGTACGTATGAGACCAAAAGAACTCGAAGAATTGAAGAAGCAGCAGAATGAATTGCTAGAAAAGGGGTATATCAGATCGAGTGGGTCACCGTGGGGCGCTAGTTTTATTTAAGAAGAAGAAGGACGATGGCTATTTACGGCTGTGCATTGATTACCGGGAAATGAACCATGTTAGGGTGAATAATAGATACCGACTGCCAAGACGATTTGTTTGATCAATTGAGTAGAGCTGGTGCGTTTTCAAAAATTGATTTGAGGTCGGGTTATCATCAGCGGAGAATCAAGGATGGTGACATCCCGAAGACAACTTTTCGTTCGATGTATGGTCATTATGAGTATGTGGTTATGCCGTTTAGGTTGACTAGCGCGCCCGCAGTATTTATGGATTTTATGAACCGGATTTTCAGTCCATTTTTGGACACCATTGTGGTGGTCTTTATTAACGATAT
Organism: Heliosperma pusillum; assembly: GCA_022085475.1. Classification (NCBI taxonomy): domain Eukaryota; kingdom Viridiplantae; phylum Streptophyta; class Magnoliopsida; order Caryophyllales; family Caryophyllaceae; genus Heliosperma; species Heliosperma pusillum. The sequence continues at coordinate 64,405 of JAIUZE010006910.1, forward strand.
CCTATTCTATTCCAATGTTAAGGAGGAGCATGAGGAACATTTGAGGATCAAGCTACAGACTTTGAGAGACAACCAACTTTATGCTAAGTTGTCTAATTGTGAGTTCGGGCTTGAGAAGGTGGCGTTTTTGGGGCATATTATTTCAAAGGAAGGCGTGATGGTTGATCCAGGTAAGATTGAGGCGGTGTCTAACTGGGAGTCACCAAAGAATGTGTTTGAGGTAAGGAGCTTTTTGGGTTTAGCTAGGTACTACATGACAGAGATTTCATTAAGGATTTTTCAAAGATTGCTAGACCTATGATGGCGTTGATGAGGAAGGAAAATATATTTCGTTGGGACGAGAACTGTGAGAAGTTGTTCCAACCATTAAAGGAGCGTTTGGCCACAGCTCCTGTCTTAGCTTTACCATATGGGAGTGAGAATTTTGAGGTGTATACGGATGCTTTGATGTGCGGTTTCGGTTGTGCTTTAATGCAAAATGGGGAGGTGAGAACTTATGCGTCATAATAAAACCTTGAAGAATATTTTCATCCAAAAGGAGTTGAACATGAGGCAGAGGCGGTGGATGGAGTTAATAGGTGACTATGATTTGAAGATATTCTACCACGAGGGGAAAGCTAATGTGATGGCGACTGCCTTGAGTAAAAAGAGCGTTCATTCTTTATGTACTGTCTTTGATGCGATTAAAGAAAGAGGTAGCGTAGATGGGCATCAATGTGATTCGCAGGGGGGAGATTACCAGTGATTTTACGATCGAGCATGTGTTGAATATGGATATCAGGAGGAAGCAGTTACTTGATCCCAAGATTCAGTAATAAAGGAAAGGGGTACAGGAAGGTACTACTCCTAGATTTTCAATTGATATAATACAGATGTAAGTGCTCGATTTGAGGGGCGGTGGTTTGTGCCTAGTGATGTAGAGCTAAATAAATTGATTATGATCGAGACTCATGGTACTCTTAATTCATTAATCGGGTGGGGACAAGTTATACAAAGACCTGAATAAGACTTTTTGGTGGCCCGGGATGAAGATGGATGTGGCAGAGTTCGTGGCTAGGTGTTTGACGTGTCAGTGGAATAAAGGGAGAGCAGCAAAAACCGCACGGTAAGATTCAGACTCTTAAGGTTCCAGAGTGCAAATGGGAGTTGATATTGATGGACTTTATAGTGGGGCTATCGCGGACTCAGAAAGGTAATAATATGATTTAGGTAACCGTTAATCGGTTAATTAAGTCACCTCACTTCATTCCTATGAAGGATACAAGTAACAAGGTTGAGACGGCGACGACTTATAGAAAGAATGTGGTGAAACTTCATGGGGTTCCGATGGATTTTTTATTTGTCGGATTGTGATACACAGTTTATTTATAGGTTTTGGCAAGAGTTGCAGGAGTTGATGGGGACAACCTTACAGATGAGTATAACCTTTCATCATGCGATGGATGGTCTTACTGAGAGGACGGTTAAAACCTTTGAGGATATTTTGAGAGCTTGTGTCATGTAATTTTGTGGTAATTGGGAAGATAAATTTTATTTGATCGCGTTTTCTTACAATAACAGTTACCATGCGAGTATTGGGATGGCACCTTTCGAGGCGTTGTATATGAGGAGATGTAGGAGTCTGGTATGTTGGGATGATAGCTCAGAATCCGTGGTTTTAAGACCATATATGGATCAAAATATGATTGAAAAAGTTAAGTTGATTTGCTAGAAGATCAAAGCGGCGCAGGACCGAGAAAAAAGTTATGCTGATCTACATCTTTAAGACATTGAGTTTCAAGTAGGTGATAAGGTTCTTGTGAAAGTGTCACCTATGTGGGGTGTGATGCGGTTTGGCAAGATGGGCAAGTTGTGTCATAAATTTATTGGCCCATATAAGATCTTGGATTGAATCGAAGATATTTCCGATCGGTTAGCATTGCCACTTGCCCATGATCACGTTCACAACGTATTCATGTATTGCAGTTGGGGAACTACGTTAGCGACCCATCGCTTGTCCTTGAGTCGGGGGCGATTGAGCTAGATGAGGCAGTCACTTATGTGAAAGTACCAAAAGAAATATTGGATCGAAAAGTGTGCAATACAAGGAATAGGGAGACAACCTTACTTAAAGTATTATGGTCTAGCCTAATGAATAGGAGCCCCCAGGGGAAGCCGAGGACTGTATGAGTGGGCGGTATCCGCATCTCTTTGATCAAGTATGTTTGGTTACAGGAACGTAGCCTTATTCTTTTAAGGGGCGTTGGAGATGATCACGTGGATATTTTGTGACTTTTAGTTGGGGTTGATAAGATCTTTTCCGCTATTGTTCAAGTTTTGTTGTGTTTTGGAAATGGTTTGTGTTAATTTTGGCATCGTGAGTAAAGGTTTGTAATGGATTGTGTTGAGAGTTGTTAGTAGAAATCTTGTGTTGTTTTGGTGCACTATGTTGAGTTGTGAGCATCAAGGACAAAATTTGTTCTTAAGGAGGGAAGATTGTAATACTTCGTATTCTGTTAGCTTAGTGCTCGGTCGAGTAGCGCGTACTCGACCGAAGTAGAGTTGGGACTCGGCTGAGTAAAGTGTAATCGGCCGAGTAGGTAGTGTGTGTCAATTAGCAGGCTCGTGCCTAAGTGGCACTCGGTCGAGTATAGCCCGTAGTCGACTGAGTGCAGTGTACACGACCGAGTTTTCTTATGCACTCCACCGAGTGCACCGGTCTGACGGATTGTTCGTGCGGTTACGGATTAAGATTATGGAGAGATATAAATTCTTTTCGTCAGTTCTTAAAACGTTACATTAACCCTAATAACTCTCGAAAAAACTCCTAACCATCCTAATCCAGTGCCAAGCTTGAAGATCATCTCATTGCTACCCCGTCTTTGTTCGTGTGTCAATCTTTCATAAGTCTTTAATCCCTAATTCATTGTTCTTGTCTTTTAGGTAGGATTGTTAGAACCCTAATTTGAATTAGAGTTCAGTTTTGGGTATTGTGATTGATTGTTGATTATGGTTTATTGTATGATTGTTAGGAGCATATTTCGTAGAGAATCGAGTCTAGTCTTGCATTGTCATACTTTGCGGATTTGATTTGAGCTAGGCTTTCCCTACTCTGTACAACTGTATATTGGTTAATTATTGATTGTTAATGATGATTATTGTGATATTGACATTGATGATGATTGTGATATTGATTAAATGTTGATTATGATTGAGATTGGTGGACCATTTTTGGAGATGGTTCCACACCCCATATTTCGCCTCTTGTGATGTGCACATTAATGAGCCGGGTTACGGTCGTTGCCATGAGCAGGGATTTCAATGTCCAGTGCTGCGGTCTTGCATCGGCAGAGATTACCCATTGCGATGGGAATCTAATCGGAGATTTTGACGTTCTGTGATGTGGTCTGACATCGACAAGGGATACCGTTAAAACGAGAACTCGGTTACTGGAGTTTGGAGATGAGATTGATCTTTTGATATGATTGTGTTGCTGTTTTGTGTTGTCTTTGATTAATGCATGATCATACTAGCTCATTCGCTGTTTGTAAAACTGTTGTGATCTATTGGGGAATGGTGATTAAGAGTTTGGATGATATTCCGCTTGAGCATGCTTGGGGTCAGATGGGATTGCCGCTGGACGATTGAGTCTTATAGCTTACGGTGTAATCTGCACTCTCTAGGATCGACAAATCTTTTTAGATTATCGAGATTTTTTAATACGATTTCTTTATTTCATATTTTTGGATATTTGTATTACTTTGGATTTAATTACTTCAGTTGTGAACGCTTTAAACCTTATTCATTCAAATAAAAGTTGTTTATTTAATCTCTAATTGATAAGTACTACCTCGAGCAATCGAGATGGTAGCACTCCCGTTTGCTAATGTAGCCATTGTTAAGGCACTTTGGTAGATGGGGGTGTTACAATCTCAAACACGAACAAATCCTTAACCCTATCGGAATATGAAACAACCAAGAAAATACCATGTTTTCATGCAAGCATACATGCGCCTCAATCACACTCCGCAAACATACATGCGCCTCAATTAGCAAAAGCAAACAGGCTCGCGCTTCTTTCAATATTGTGTAAAGATCCTTAAGCGTGTATACTTGCACCCTATTCATTTCATTATATATAAAGACCCGCTCATTCACCCTATAACACTTACGTGAGTGTCCGCCCTTTTCTCCTCCCTTTGCATTCTACATCCGACTTACGAAGTCAAAATCTTGACACGTGTATTAAACCTACCGATATAATTTAACAAGACTTACTAATTTGGTTTGATACCATCAAGGTGGATTAAAAAACTTTCCGACCATTTGACCCCTACACTTAGCATACCAAGTAAAAGCAACACACTTTCTTGCTAAATTTGACATTAAAATCGAGTTTTCCCTTTGAATGTTGCTTGTAAATCTCTCGTTAGCATCAAACATGTAAGTCAGAGGGTGTAATTATCCTCCTCTTTAATGTTTATTTTTTCTTTCTCTCTTTCGTAATGTAAAGGATGTAAAAATTATAATATATATGGTCTCGAATGAACGAACGATAAATCGGATTTTGAATTCCATCAGAATCAGGGCATGATTGTCTTGATCAATAGCTTGTCCCCTACTTGGGATCTTCATGGAGCCTCGTGCATCAATCAACCCTATGTCTGACTTAGTAACGATTCATTTCGACAAAGAAACGATTCATTTCTACCCTTATTCTTCTTTTCTCATTTTTATTGTTTTTAGAATTCTAAAGTTCGATTTAATCACCTTTGAATCATTACCGTATCATTACATTATTGTTGGTTTCTCGCTAGCTAGTCATTTCATTAGATTTATTATTGCCTATATTATATAAATAGCAATAATGTAATATCACCTAAATTTACATATTAAGTTGCAATGATTAACATAAAACCGCTAATAATATGTAACACCCTCGATTTTATCATAATGGGTAATTTAATAAAGTCCGTTCGTTTTATAATTCTCTTTTATTTTTATTAGTTAAAGTATTTTAAATTGCTTATTTATTTTTATTATCTTGTAGTTTTATGGGAATTTCAATTTTATTTTAGTTTGATTAAAACGTATTGTTGCTTAATTGGCCGGTTAGAGTCCAAAATCGAATTTTACGCGAAATTCTATTGGAAAACGATTCACCGTAGCTTTAGGCATTTTCTTATGTTGTATTATTGAACCAACCCACCTCATATTTTCATCTCCATCACTAAAATTTCAGCAAACTCTCACTCTCCATTTATAACCTAAAAAATCCATTAAACCCATATTTTTTTAAAAGCTTGAAACCTTTATAACTCATCCCATTCTTAACCAAATTTAGATCCGTTTGTTGTTTTACAATCCTCTTTCCTTCCTCTTTCTTTCTAGGTAAGAAAGTTCTTACCTTTCTTAGTCTTCCAAAAATCTCATGTTACAAGTTTATGTATTTCTTAACTTTTGTCATAATATTTTCTATTTTAGCCTTTGTACTGTTTGGAGTGGATCATTTACATAAAGACGGTGTTTTTAAGTGCTAAATGGTAACGTAGACGGTTTACTCGATATTACATTATTTGGGTAGTTGTTTGGGTTAATTTAGATTTTCACACGATAAAGATGAGTTCCTTAAGTCGAGTTTATCTCATTTTCATTGTTTATGTATGTTGAATGTTACATGAGACTCATATGATGTTGGTTGACATGTTTTTGTTAGAAATATGATGATGAATCCTTGAGTTTGGATGAAATGTTGATGTTGGTGAATTTTGGGTAAAGTTAGGTTTGTTGTGTTGAGTTGAATAATAATTTTTAATGTCTTTAATTCTTGTTCATGTCTTGTTTGTGGTATGATTTTGTATGTTGATCGAGTTTGGAGTTTGAAGATTCATCTTCAAACCCAAGAAATTAAGGGATGAAGATTCGTGTTTATGGCTCGTGTGACGCATGCGGGTGAAGTTTCACTCGGTCGGGTGAAATTTCACCCGACAGCGAAATTTCACCCGGTACAAAAGTTGTTATTGCCTAAAAATTGTCTGCGAGCCGGCGGGTGAAATTTCACCCGGTCGGGCCAAATTTTCGTGCACCGACCTCTTTTCGTAAAATAGTCATATCTCCTTCGTTACTTGTCTGTTTTGGGCGTGTGACCAACCATTGGAATCGTTAGCGGATAAGCTAACACCGCCACTTAAAATTTATGGATTTTTATGTCTAGAATTGTAGTTATGACTGTTTAAAGTTGATTCTTTTTTTAGATGGTTTCCAAACATGTTGTTTTGGGATGGACCTTATGTTTCTTATGGATTATACTTCTTAAACTTGGTCTAATGCTTATGTATCATGTATTGACTCTTTATTATTATTGTTACATCTATCTTATGCCTCATTCACATGTTTGTTGTCAATTTTGGATTGTCTCACGCATGTATGTCATGTATGCTTTGAGTAGTCGGTTGAGTCGTGATTGTGGATGGATTTAAGCTATCATCCCATGTTTGTACCCTTATACTTATCGGATTTGATGTCAAAGCGATGGGGGTACATTCTCATATGCTTTTAGCATACGGTAGTGGGACGACGTTGTTGGGAGGCGAACGCGTAGCGTTGATCGACCCGGCCGTCAAATGTTGTATTCTTTCGAGGTGGTGTCATTGCATGTAGCGTACTTGCTTGGTTTATCTACACCTCTTAATCCGTGATGATAAAGCCGGATTTGGATGCTTTAAATTTTTCCGCCTCTTCCGTTGCCGCCATTGCAGGATTTGGGGTACTCGGCTTCCGTTTGGTCGATCGAGTCTTGGATGTGGAACGCCTAGCTAAGTGAATACTGAGCGATGCCCTATGCTTCTGGGAACTAGTGTGGCTTCATTCTCTTTTGGCATATTACAAGGTTCATATTTCTCTCTTATACGACTGAGTTGTGGAAAAACAATGATGCCCAAGACATTGTTGCTTAACCAGTTTTTCATGGGCGTTCTATACATCTATATAACGATTGTCATTAAGCAAGCGAGTAAGTTCAAGAAAGTTAGGATATTTTGTCTCAGCACGATAGTTTGTGGCAGAGCTTCTATATTGTTCTAGCTAGTTAGTTAGTGATAGGCTGTCATGAGGTTCTAACCAATTTCGTAATTTGTTATAACAGAATTAAAAGTTTCTTAAGATATTTTTTTTAAAACAAAATTAGAAGTAGCTAGAAGAAAGTTTGTATATAAATAAAGATATACAGTTCAGTCTTCAATTAATTCGCCTACAACATTTTATGTAGCTTTCTTGCGTTGCATAATTCTCTCTAATTTCTTACAAAAAAACTTCAACTTTTTTGTTCTTATATTCAATAAACATCAATGAAGGTTGAAGTTTACTATAATGGGCTTTTTTTTTTTTTTTTGGTGACGAGGGGGTTGAATCCCCCCGGGCCCATGCATTCCCGCACCACCACATGGACCATGTAAGCCACCCCCTTCGGGGGCTGCAGTGGCCAAGTGATCATCGCCCCAGCTGGTAGTCGAACCCAAGACCTCTCAATTCCTGCATTTCTGCAAGCTTCAAGGTTTACCTCGCTACCACTGGACTAACACCACTTGGTTTACTATAATGGGCTTTCAGTGTCTTCATTTCCACGTTTTATTTAAAACTTTACTATTTACTTCTAAATTAGTAATCTTAGTTAGTTTTAGTTAATTTTTTCAGTAATGTTAGTTAGTTTTAGTTAATTTTTTTTTTGCATTAACATCCTTCAGTCACCAAATAAATAATATTTGGCGTTTTCGTTTACCTAATTTTATCTCACAATTTTAAAGGTTCCAATTAGGTCACCTTGAATCACTAAATAAGCATTAAAAAAAATTTCTAACGAATTTTTTCAATGGAATCTTTAGTTATTTCTATGGAAAGCAATTTTTTTAGAGTAATTTTACATAGTGGGTAAATTATGACATTTTACTATGAAAATTATAATTTACCATTCGTCATCCTATCAAAAGAGAGGGGGAGAGTAAATCCAGCATATGAATCTCCACCCACGTAAAGAGGATTTGAAATATATTGAGAATGTTTCACCATCCACTGTAAAGTTAATGTAAAAAATGTTAAAATTAGATAATATTTGTTAAAATCAACTAATAATAAAGTAGCATGTCTTCTACCTTTCGTAAAAAGTCATTCACATTATCGGATATCTTCAAATCGCCTGAATAATTTGCTCGATTTGTTGTAGCATAAGAATAGCCGGTACCCACAGGTAGGTCTATGAAAAGTATATTCACAATCTTGTCGTTTGATATTTACATGCCATGCATACATCGAAAGTATTAGAGAATATACTTACATACAATATTCGAAGAACAATACTTGTGTAATTAATGCATTGCTACTATGTGAAATTAAACTCATGTGCAACGGTTTCATTCCGTGCTAAACTTGTGTATTTTTTTTTTTTGAATTTTTTTAATAAAGCCTCTGGCCTTGCCAGTGGTTTTACCCCATTCATTATGAAGTCGCTGGCCTTGCCAACGGTTTAGCCTGTTATTAAAAAAAGCACTCATCTCATGAAGCAGAAGCTTCTGTAAACTTGGCAAAATGAATAAGAAAGAAACCGCTTGGGGGGCTAGCGGTCTTACCCCCAAAACACACATATGTCGAGTGAGAGAATGAGAGAGTGAGAGCGTTTTTTTATATAACAGACTAAACTGATGGCAAGACCAGCGGCTTCATAATATACAAGGGGTAAAACCGTTGGCAAGGCCATCGGCTTGATGTGATGTCTAGTTTCCTCAAAATACAAGAGGTTCTGCTTCATGGGTGTTTTTAAGAACAGGTAAGCCGCTGGCAAGGCCAAAGGCTTTATTAAAAATAATTCAAAAAAAAATATGTGTGATGACGTAGACCCATTTAGAACAAATAGTTTCAACTGAGCCGTAAAACATGAAATAGTTATTTGGTGAACGCTAGTTTGATGAAAAATTCTAAACAGTGACCAACTTGAAAATAAAAGTTATTTATTAGTCATAAAAGATGGTCACTATTTATTAAAAAAAATGGTCATTATTTGTCAATAAGTGATAACTATTTGTCAAAAAATGGTCACTATTAACTGGTCGTACCATGCGATAGTCTTAATAAGACTGTCTTATATGAGAATTTGCACTTGTGGAGAACTGTTTGATGCGTACAACAATTCAGAAGCACGAAATTAAATGAGTTATAATTTGTCGTCATCAAATCTAGGCAGTTTAATAAGTTTTTGTCTTAAGAACCAATACCATAAGACGCACCCATACTATTACGAAGTATAAGAGTAATCCGAATACTAAGCCAAATTCTATTAGCTTGGAGCTCCAACATTACATTGACAACCCAATAAAGATTATTTGTCAAATTATAATATAATAAATTCTCATCAAAGATGGAAACTATCGGTCACAAGCTAAAGACGGATAATGTCCCTCTCACAATATGTAAGTGGGGAGGGCAAATGAAGCCCTCACTTGCATATTATAAAAGATACACTATCCATTTTCAGCTTAGGACGGATATTGCTCGTCTTCGGTGAAACAAGCTGTTATAATATTCTCCAATGCTATGAAAGGACTCAATTAATATGCGTGAGCCACTTCCACTCTTTATCCATCACATTTAATTTTTTAGGTCCTATAATTCTTATCCAAGCTAAGCTAAATAGCTTGAACAAGCAAATTATCTTGGCAAAGCTAATAACCAGTTTTTACTCCAATGGCATGTTATTTGCTTGAATTCTCAAGCTACTCCATATATTGTAGCATTAGAGTTATTCTAATTCTTTTAGTTTATGCAAACATTAAAAATGATATTTTAAGAACTTTACACATTTTGCATATATAATCGTGTATATTCGTATCAATATGGAGTAACATAAAGTACCTTAGACCATGAGTATTGCCTTGGCAATAATCTAGGTAATGTCCCGTTGTATGCCTTCTCTTCAAGCTGAAATGGTCCTACAAAGAAGTGTTTACAAGATGATCGATATATAATTGAAACCTCATGCAGTGATATGTTCTTTAATCACTTACGTTAACTTGTTTATTTTCAAATTTTTGTCATTCCAACTACATCTCTTTTTTGAAGTCATTTTTAAAAGTTGAATGCCAAATTTTTTAATGGCTTCCATATTTAAAATCACACAATTCTCTCAGTTTCTCACAATTTTAAGTTGTAGCTATGTCAAGTGAAGGGAAATTAGATCTCTGTTGGAATATTAACTCCAATCTCCCACAAGCAATGGAAGCACCGATCGATATATAACGTAAAAGTAAAAATAAATCGCAAGCTAATTTAATAAGTTGAGACAAGATTTATGGTTAATACCCAGGGCAATACCCTCCAAGACGGAGGTAAAACCCATCAGCCAAAATGACTGAACTTCACTATAAAATAGTGCCACTATAACGATAGTGCCAGTACAACGTAACCGGACCAAATTACAGTACCGAATTTGGACCCGACAATAATTTAGGAATACAATCTCGTACCCTCTAGACCCTCAAGTATAATTCGAAAACACCACCAATTACACCCCTAGAGTAACCGTCTAAATTATTGTAAGAGATTACTGTTACCTTACACACTAAAATCTGGTTGAACCATTACCCGAATTACAACCCCTTGTTTATTTGTATGAGTACCTTACAAATACCGTAAGGTCTGCCTTGTACTCCAGCAAATTCCACTGAAATATAATACCAAAGAAATGCTTACAATGTCGATGTAGAGCACTCTTTGTTTCCTTCCTCTACAAATTCCCAAGTGAAATGGCTCCTTTATATAGGCAACCAGATAACTATTTTGCCAGAGAAAGATATAAAAGGTGCATGAGTGCAAGCCTATTAATTTCCATGTCCACACATGCAAAGGCATACAAAGTAAGCTACCCATGCATGTAACCGAGAAACAAATAGTGAACCTGCCTACAAACCATGACTTTATCACCAGAGAATCCTTGGGTGGGACCCAAAAATTCTCCCCCTCCCGCCCAAGGGAGTTATCGAAGAATCAACCATTTACCGATTTCAAATACCAGCTGCACACCCGAGTCAGTATCCAGTCCTCACCCTGACTCACTACCACGGTCAATACAACGTGTACAGCCGCAGCCAAGTCACCGCGTCAAGTGACCCTGGAGAGGGACCTCCACCCCTCCACCTTTTCACCAGCAAGAATTTTACCCTTGCCCCCGTCTGCAGCCTAGAAACAATTTACCTTCGCCGCCTCTACCGCGAAGGAAATACGTCGACGTCTTTTACGTTCCTAGTCACCTTTTGAGGTCTTAATAACCAGACGATATATACCACGATGCAACTCCCCCTTCATGAGGACAATATTATCCTTAGTCACCATCACCACTCCCCCATGAATTTTAGACTCATAACCTCTAACTGACTAAGTGAGATGAGATTCTGCCGCAACTATGGAACATAAGCTACCTTGTCCAAAGTATGCACCTACCCACAAGACGTTTTGATTTTCACCACCCCAACACCAAGGACATCCACTATTGAATTATTGGCCAATTTCAACTTCCCGGGTACGCCTTCTTGAAGCTTATCAAAACTATCTTTCCGGGTACAAATGTGATTGACTTAATCTGAATCTAACACCCATTCTTCCTTGGAAGATACATCGCACTCATACATGACCGCAAGTAAGTCACACTCTTCGGTAAGGAAACAATCACTACTCCCCTCACCGGCAGCCAAGTTGGTGTCGCCATTGTCTATATCCAACACATCTTTCCTAGGACAATTCCGCCTAATGTGCCCAATGTCACCATACTTGTAACACTTTACTCCATTATTCCAAGAAGTGTTCCTGGATCGAGACCTGCCATACGTCGATCCATAATCCATGTTAGGCGATCAACCTCTCCCGTCCCGAGCAACCATCACTATGATGTCACTCCGCATTCCATTCTTGTCCTTGTTTCTCGCATCAAAGGACAACAATGCTGCATGTGCTTCCTCCATGGTAATGGTATCTTTTCCGCACAAAATCGTATCCACATACGTCTTGTATGTATCCGGGAGAGAGTTGAGGAGTAACAACGCTTTATCCTCCTCTTTAACCTTAACCTCGATCTTCTTTAACTAATCTAACAGTCCATTTAACAAATTGACATGTCCAATGAGATTATCCTCCTCGTCCATTCGCAACCGATATAACCGTCACTTCAGCAACAACTTATTGGTCAAACTTTTCGCCATGTAAAGTTTTTCCAATTTTTTCCATATCGTCGATGGAGAGTCATCGTCAAGAACACTGTTGATGATGGAATCCGAGATGCACAACCTGATGGTACTAGCACACTTAGTACACACCTCCTCCCAGTCGGCATCACTTAACTTTTCCGGCTTGCCTTTCACTCCTTTCAAGGCTCTAGCCAAGCCTAGATGTACAAGGAGATCCTTTACCTCCTCTGCCAGAGAGTGAAACTACTTTTACCATCAAATTTTGGTACTCCAAACTCAGACCCCATATTTGACATCCCTATCGATCAAATCACCAGACCACTTGGACCGAGCCGAAGTGGCTCTAATACCACTTGTTGGGAAATTAGCTCCAATCTCCCACACGCAACGGAAGCACTGATCGATATATAACGTAAAAGTAAAAATAAACCGCAAGCTAATAATAAGTTGAGACAAGATTTAGGTTCAATACCCAGGGCAAAACCCTCTCAGACGGAGGTAAAACCCACCAGCCGAAATGACTGAACTTCACTATAAAATAGTGCCACTATAAAGATAGTGCCAGTACAACGTAACTGGACCAAATTACAGTACCGAATTTGGACCCGACAATAATTTAGGAATACAATCTCGTACCCTCTAGACGCTCAAGTATAATTCCAAAACACCACCAAATACACCCCTAGAGTAACCGTCTAAATTATTGTAACAGAATACCGTTATATTGCCTCACACACTCAAATCTTGTTGAACCGTTACCCGAATTACAACCCATTGTTTATTTGTTTGAGTACCTTACAAAAACTGTAAGGTCTGTCTTGTACTCCAGCAAACTCCACTGAAATACAATACCAAAGAAATGCTTACAATGTCGATGTAGAGCACTCTTTGTTTTCTTCCCTCTGCCAATTCCCAAGTGAAATGGCTCCTTTATATAGGCAACCAGATCACTATTTTGCCAGAGAAACATATAAAACGTGCATGAGTGCAAGCCTATTAATTTTCATGTCCACACATGCAAAGTCATACAAAGTAAGCTACCCATGCATGTAGCCGAGAAACAAATAGTGAACCTGCCTACAAACCATGACTTTATCACCAGGGAATCCTTGGGTGGGATCCAAAAATTCTCCCCCTCCCTCCCATGGGAGTTACCGAAGAATCAACCATTTACCGATTTCAAATACGAGCTTCACACCCGAGTCAGTATCCAGTCCTCACCCTGACTCACTACCACGGTCAATGCAACGTGTACAGCCGCAGCCGAGTCACCGCGTCAAGTGACCCTGGAGAGGGACCTCCACCCCTCCACCTTTTCACCAGCAGGAATTTTACCATTGCCCCCGTCTGCAGCCTGGAAACAATTTACCTTCGTCGCTTTTACCGCGACGGAAATACGTCGACGTCTTTTCCGTTCCTAGTCACCTTTTGAGGTCTTAATAACCAGCCGATATAAATCACGATGGAACTCCCCCTTCATGAGTACCATATTATCCTTAGTCACCATCACCACTGCCCCATGAATTTTAGACTCATAACCTTGGGAGTCGAAATGACTAAGTGAGAAGAGATTCTGCCGCAACTATGGAACATAAGCTACCTTGTCCAAAGTATGCACCGACCCACTAGACGTTTTGATTTTCACCACCCCAACACCAAGGACATCCACTATTGAATTATTTGCCAACTTCAACTTCCCGGGTACGCCTTCTTGGAGCTTATCTAAACTATCTTTCCGGGTACAAATGTGATTGACACAACCGGAATCTAACACCCATTCTTCCTTGGAAGATACATCGCACTCATCCGTGACCTCAAGTAAGTCACACTCTTCGGTAAGGAAACAATCACTACTTCTCTCACCGGCAGCCAAGTTGGTGTCGCCATTTTCTATATCCGGCACATTTTTCCTAGGACAATTCCGCCTAATGTGCCCAATGTCACCATACTTGTAACACTTTACTCCATTATTCCGAGAATTGTTCCTGGCTCGAGACCTGCCATGCGTCGATCCATAATCCATGTTAGACGATCGACCTCTCCCGTCCCGAGCAACCATCATTATGATGTCACTCCGCATTCCATTCTTGTCCTTCTTTCTCGCATCAAAGGACAACAATGCTGCATATGCTTCCCCCATGGTAAAGGTATCTTTTTCGCACAAAATCGTATCCACATACATCTCGTATGTATCCGGGAGAGATTTGAGGAGTAACAACGCTTTATCCTCCTTCTTAACCTTAACCTCGATCTTCTTTAACTAATCTAACAGTCCATGGAACAAATTGACATGTCCAATAGGATTTTCCTCCTCGTCCATCCGCAACCGATATAACCGTCACTTCAGCAACAACTTATTGGTCAAACTTTTCGCCATGTAAAGTTTTTCCAATTTTTTCCATATCGTCGATAGAGAGTCATCGTCAAGAACACTGTTGATGATGGAATCCGAGATGCAGAACCTGATGGTACTAGCACACTTAGTACACACCTCCTCCCAGTCGGCATCACTAAACTTTTCCGGCTTGCCTTTCACTCCTTTCAAGGCTCTAGCCAAGCCAAGATGTACAAGGAGATCCTTTCCCTCCTCTGCCAGAGGGTGAAACTACTTTTACCATCAAATTTTGGTACTCCAAACTGAGTCCCCATATTTGACATCCCTATCGATCAAATCACCAGACCACTTAGACCGAGCCGAAGTGGCTCTGATACCACTTGTAGGGAAATTAGCTCCAATCTCCCACACGCAACTGAAGCACCGATCGATATATAACGTAAAAGTAAAAATAAACCGCAAGCTAATAATAAGTTGAGACAAGATTTAGGCTCAATACCCAGGGCAAAACCCTCCCAGACGGAGGTAAAACCCACCAGCCGAAATGACTGAACTCCACTATAAAATAGTGCCATTATAAAGATAGTGCCAGTACAACGTAACCAGACCAAATTACAGTACCGAATTTTGACCCGATAATAATTTAGGAATACAATCTCGTACCCTCTAGACGCTCAAGTATAATTCGAAAACACCACCAATTACACCCCTAGAGTAACCGTCTAAATTATTGTAAGAGAATACCGTTATACTGCCTCACACACTCAAATCCTGTTGAATAGTTACCCGAATTACAACCCCTTGTTTATTTGTTTGAGTACCTTACAAAAACCGTAAGGTCTGCCTTGTACTCCAGCAAATTCCACTGAAATACAATACCAAGGAGATGCTTACAATGTCTATGTAGAGCACTCTTTGTTTTCTTCCCTCTGCCAATTCCTAAGTGAAATGGCTCCTTTATATAGGCAACCATATCACTATTTTGCCAGAGAAACATATAAAACGTGCATGAGTGCAAGCCTATTAATTTCCATGTCCACACATGCAAAGTCATACAAAGTAAGCTACCCATGCATGTAGCCGAGAAACAAATAGTGAACCTGCCTACAAACCATGACTTTATCACCAGGGAATCCTTGGGTGGGACCCAACAATCTCTAATACGGGGAACAAAACAATTTTGTTACTTACTATAGAAAAGAAATATCAAAATATTGCAACAACTAATAATCGATGATATATTGTGTTAATGGCTTAACAAGGTTTATAAATATAATTGTTTTTGTTGCTCCTTCTTGAGTAGAAACCCTCTATTTCTAATATACGTAATAGCCATTTGAAAACAGATGCTAGTCTTACAAATTTTTGAGATGTTAATAAAGGTCATTTTAGAGAAAAATAAAGAAAAAAATTTCTCTTATTTTGTTTTCTAAAAAAGCGAGAAAGATAGTCAAATGCAATAACAAATAAATGTTTTCCTTTTAGTACATATCGCGCGCCTCTCACATTTGGTTATGATCTATTAGTCATGATCATTTCCTTAAATGAGATCAAAAATTAAGGAATTCTGAACCGTCTTCATCATTCATCTTTTCATTATATTCAAAAGGATATTTATGTATCAAGCGCTTATAAAGGTTCACATTATATAGTCCATACACTAATTTCTCAACAAATTCCAATCGCCATTAATAAGTATGACCCAATAGAATAAGTTTAAAATAGTAATAACGTAAAGATTAACTTATCGGTTATAATTCGTTTCTAGAAAGATATTATAACCACCTTAACTGAGCCGACAATATCTCAAAATAAATTGTTCGGTCGTTAGAACATTCTTAACATCTCCCACTTGTCCTACAAGTGAACAATTTAAAATTTCTACGTCACCTAATGTCTCGTTTAGACATAAGGTAAGTTCAACGTCATCCTGATAAAACCATAAATATGTTCCTCGAATCTGAGTTAGGATGTCAAAGACAAACGATTAACCATTAATCCATTTTAGCACAACCATGCATCTTACAGTAGTCCTGACTTTTCGAGTGGCATAGAGGCAATAATTACTTTGAGGGAACGATCACATCTTGCTCAACTACGTCTCTCCATGAAATTCATGATAATCTGATCACTGCCTTTATATTCTCGTTTTACGGCGGATGTTTGACAAGGTCAATGTACACCAATTCTCACATGAGACACAATAATGAACACTGGTCGAGGAATTAATTCAGAGTGCTCATAAAATAACTAAAGAACTCTCACTGCGGCATTTTCTTGTACGTATTCAGTAACACATACCTACACAATAACTTAGTTTGTACATAGTTTGGCTTATTCACATGAAATAACCCTAACATTAATGTACAACTTAATGATGTGATCAGAGGAACAAAAATTAAGTTTTTTGTTTTACAAATAGGATTTCAATAATCAACTCTTATTTCATTTCCTATAAGGAATCATCTATTATTATTTTGGACTTTCATTCAATTAAACCAAGACCGATCGAAAACAAATTTTATTTAATGAATCATAAAATTTTACAATTGTGTCGCCAATAACCGGATTGGGTCACGATCCAATACTCTAGAAAAAAGTAAAGTATCTTATATGAATAGGATTCGGTGCTCAAATCATCTAGTTCCGAGTGGGGAAGATTGCTTCTATCTGTCAAGTGAGTGTCATATGATGAGTAACTGTGAATAAGGGAGAAGGATATGGAAAGGATGAAGTAATGAAAGAGGAAGCCATTGCTAGTAGTAACGACTTTTATGATCTATTGGTCCTCCTGATCCGGCTTTCATTCTTTCATCTGCTACTGATAAAGAAGTTTTCTTTATAAGTTTAATTGCTAGTTATCCTTCCATCCGCCCTTTAACAAACTACAAGTCAGTCTACATGGTCCGTCAAAACATAAATCAAAACTGTGTAAGTGAGCACCATTCGCCAAAGTGCTTAATTCTTATTGTGATCGTAAGACAATAATACTCATGCAAGGGGTTTAGTAAGTGCATCTGCAAGATTTTAATTTGTATGAACTTTGCAAATCCGCTATCTCCTCTTTCACAAAATTCTAAAATGACATGATATTTTCTGAGCAGGTGTCATGATTTGTTGTGTGACCTAGGCTCCTTTGCTTGAACAATGGCTCTATTTTTATCACAATAGAGATCCACTGCGTAAACAATGCTAGGAATGACATCAATCTCAAAAATAAACTTCCTAATCCAAACCGCCTCTTTTTGTAGCTTCTAAATTTGTGATGTACTAAGCTTTTGTTGTAGAATCGGTTCTGGGGCCTCGCTTGGAGCTGTTTCAACTCACTCATCCATTGAGACAAAAGACATAACCTGATCGGAACTTTCAATCATGCTTGTCAGTTATAAAATTGGCATAAGTATAACCCTTTACACTAAGCTCATCTTTTCCACCATAAGCCAAGGAGTGATCCTTAGCCGGTGAAGGTACTTGAGGATATTCTTAACTTTTGTCCAATGAGCTTCTCTCGGATTTGACAGATATCTATTTGATGTACTCAATGCATAAGATACATGATTGATATAATGGCATATTAGTCATACACTTTTTCCAACATGCCAAAAAAAAAATTGTTTCTTGCAATGCCTAACTATATTGTCCCCCACCTAGATCTTTCATTGAGAAGGTATTTCCTAGCTAAGCTGTGGTACACTCCAACATAGGAAGATCATTCCCAATGAGTTGTATGTCATGTACATACAAGATCACCCACTAAGTTTCTTGTATACGCAATCCTTAGCCTAGTTTCTAATCAAGCCAAACTCTTTGACTAATTGATTGAAACGTAGGTTCTGGCTCTTGGTTGCTTGTTTAAGCCCGTAGACGGAAATTTAAAGCATGCATACCTTCCCTACATGCTTAGAATTCTCAAAAGCTTCCGGTTTTTTCAAATACTCATCCACCTAAAAAAGCCTATTATGGAAAGCGGTTTTGACCTTTATTTGCCAAACTTCTTAGTCATAAAATGCATCAATCTCTTAGAGAATCCTTACAAACTTAAGTTTTTTCACTGATGAAAAGATCTCATCATAGTCAAAATCCTGTTACCGTAGTGAAACCTTTAGCAGCCAGGCGTGCTTCGAAAACACTAGTGGTGTTCCATCCATGACAGTTTTTACCTTAAAAAGCCATTTCTTCTTAATATTCCTTGCGCTATCAGATAAATCAACAACGTTCGAAACTTTATTTTTTGGTTGGGTAATCACATTTCAAAAGGAGAATTGAATTTTCATCAGTCACGAGTAATTAAAGGTATCTGTCTTACGTATTTCCCTACTTGATCTACGTAGAGCTGGAACCACATCTTCACTCTCTTCCAACATTTTGAAAAACATTGGCGGTAAAAGATATTTATTATTCTTCCTGACTTTCATTAGTCATGGATACATCTTGTGGCTCCTGGACTTCATTAATTTTAATTTTAGTCCTAAACTTTCTTTTAGAAAGGAAAATCCTTTCTAGAAAGAAAGCACAATTAACCCACAAAAAATTTGTTCTCGGTTTTATTGTAGAAGTAATAGCCCTTTATATGTTTATGAGAGAAATTATCATAAGTAAAACAAATAAACCCTAACTGAAAATGAATCATTTGTCATATTTGCGTGTGAGCTTATCTGAAATAAGACGTTTCACATAAGCTTCCGACCTTATGTTTTGAGAAAAGACAACTTTAGACGGTGTCCGGTTAAGTGTGATGAGAATTGCAGCTTGAAATGCAAAGCCGCAAAAGCTAATAGGAAGATCATCCTCAGTTATCATCGAACGACCCATATCCATAATGATCGATTCCTCCTTTCAGACACACTATCCCATTGAGGTGTGCCAGGTCGAGTTATTAGTGAAAGAATTCGATAACTTTTAAGGTAATTATCAAAACTATTGGCTCAAGTATTCCCCACCTCGATCAGGTCAAAGTGATTTTATTATCTTGTTTATTTGGTTTTGAACTTCATACGATATTCATTGAACTTTTCAAAAGATTCAGAATTATGGCGCTTCAAAAAGACATTACCATATCTACTTAGATCATCATAAATGTTATGAAGTAATCCTAGCCACTATTAGCATTGGTGCTCATAGGTCTACACATGTCTGTAATTGTGAGGCCTAAACATCACTAGCTCTTTCACCCTTTCCATTGAAAGTGACTTTGTCCTTTTTCATCAAACAAGCTTCATAGACATCATATGACTCAAAGCTAAAATGATCCAAAAGTCCATCTTTATGCAGTTCTTTAATTTGTTTTTCATGGATGTGGCCTACATGATCCAAAATTCCATCTTTATGCAGTTCTTTAATTGTTTTTGTGGCTCCATTTTGGGAAGAAACCCTCTATTGCTAGTCCACGTAGTGGCAATTTTAAAAGAGATGCAGTATTACAAATATGGGAGATGTTAATAATGGTTTGATAAGAAATAATAGAAAGAAAACAATTCCATTCTCTTATTATTTTCTCTAAAAGTGACCTGAGGAAATAGTCAAATGCAATGCCAACGAATAAATGCTTTCCTTTTTGTACATATCATACACTCTCACAATTAGATATGATCAATTTGTTTTGATCATTTCCTTTAATGATACCTGTTGTAACAGAGGCGGTTCGTTATCAAATAATTGGTTGATTAGGGTGATAAGAACAAAATATAGCGAATGATAATTAAAGATGACACACGGATATGAGTGGTTCACAAGTAAAATCACTGGCTACGTCCACCCTGAAGGAGAGTGATAAGTGAATATTTGTATGATTTTATCCCCTCATTTTAGCTCGATTTGATATGGTTTATCCACTTTAAGAAGTGGTTTTATGAGCTAATCTCTCCTTTGCAGTATTTCTCGTGCTTTAATGTCATTTGTAGGAATTGAGTCGTTTCTACTTCAAATCCCGTCATTTGAAGGAAATATGAGCAAGGAGAAGCTAAGAAGGACGATTACGTGAGGTTAAGATGGCATGCTATAAAGATCTAGAGGTTCCGAGTCAAAGGGAACAAGTTTCAAGTCATTCCGAGCTCATATGCACAAGTTGCGACGGTTTTGCTATTCGTCGACGAAAGTCGTCTCAAAC
Organism: Heliosperma pusillum; assembly: GCA_022085475.1. Lineage (NCBI taxonomy): Eukaryota > Viridiplantae > Streptophyta > Magnoliopsida > Caryophyllales > Caryophyllaceae > Heliosperma > Heliosperma pusillum. Next base: position 85,049 of record JAIUZE010006910.1, read on the forward strand.
CTCATGCTCCGACCCTTAACCCTTGGGGACATGATCAGGCCCAAATAGGGGAGGAAATGAGGACTAATAGGTGTTAGTTATGTCCCCGTTCGAATCTAAAGTCAATGGAGTCAAGGTAGATCAAGTCACGTACCAAGGGAAGATCAAACGAAAGTCAAAATTCTGAACTGACAACATCCCCGATCGGATTACCATATCCCTGATTGGGGAAGTTTGCTGATGAACGCATCTTCTCTTCATCTACCTCTCTTTAATGCAAGGCTTAATGGCTTGTTTAATGAGCATGAATCCGGACACATTTGGGCAGCCTCTCAACCCTATAAATAGCCTAGCCTCCACACAACTAAGATGTACAAAACAAATACTTCTCTCTTTAGTTTAGTTTTCTTATTTCTCTCATCTTTCATAGTTTTACTTTAGTTTTAGTTTTCTCTAGTTTAGTTTAGTCTAGTTCTAAGTTTTCTTCAATTGTAGTTGTTCTACTTGTAATTGGAATTCTAGTTTCCGGGTTTGCATTTTCCTATTCAAGTACCTTTGCTCATCCTTTCCGGTAATCCTTATTCTTGTTTTTACATTATAGTTTCATTTTCTTTTAGTATTTCCTTTATCATGTTTACCATTCTTAGTTTTATAATCTTAGCTTCCCTTTCATTGTTAATCATGCATAAGTAATCTTTGTTCGAGGGTGTAGGGTAGCCATGTAGGTTGATTAAAAGATGATAATTGGATAAAGAAATTGTGCCTTTAAAACGTTGTGTCTATGCATGTTTGGATTGTAATGATGGTTAACGATTTCTGGCCAAAATCATTGACTAGAATGGAATTCTTTTCCAAAGTAGAAATACGTGAATTGAATAGACAAAGCATGACATGGTAGATTAGACCTAGTAAATTGCCTAAAAGCGTGCTAGACCATCTAATCTATGATTGTAATGAACACATCATTCTTACGAACTCACAATGAATTACTTGCATGTTCTAAATCCAATTCCATCAATATGTTAATCTACATGCGTGAACCCCGATCCCTAGATCCTTTTATTTATTGCATTGTTACCATTTTTATTATAGCATTTAGTAATTAGTGACAAACATATGCCAATCGTACAAGGTAGAGTTCTAACCATAACTATTCACAAGTATCTCCCGTCTCCCCGAGATCGACCCCTTACTTCCCTAATTACATTAATTTGTTGTTAGCCTAGTCTGGGTAATTTATCTTTGATTAGGGTACGCGACAACCCTGTCAGAGAGTAAATTTTAATATTTTAGAGATAATAGTACAAAAGTAGACTGGTACACACACGCTACTAGGAGGCAAAAGTATACCTAATTCTACCAACAAATATAGTAATCGCAAAGGGACAAAATAGACTACCCATACGAGATGAAGAACAAATGATCTTGAGGACTGAAAGATCCAAACAGACTCATTCGATCTCCAAATTAAGAAGAACACCAATCTATTTTATCCCGAAACAAACTGAAGCTTCCTCCCCTGAGGGAATCTCACAATCAACTCTCATAAGATTATGCTCACAAATATTATTTTCACCTATCTAGACTAACTAGTATTGGTGCCCGGCTCCGTCTGGGCTACTTATATTTATCATTAAAATTTATTTTAATTAAATATACTTTAAAGTTGTATAACTCATAAATTTATCATCAATATATTTTTTTATGACATATATTAAAATTACGATAAAATAAATTATTAGACAATTCATTACTCCCACTATTAATATTTTACTTTAATCAATTGGTCGGCTAATTGTTCATATATACTTTTTTTATAGTTATGATTGTTTCTTTTATTACATTCGGTATTACTACTGTTACTTTCACTACTCTCGTCATAATTATTGTTACTTTCACTACTCCCACCGTAATTATTGATACTTTCACTAATGCCGTATTAATATTGAAAATTTCACTACTCTCATTGTTGTTCTGATACTTTCATTACTCTCGGTTCTAATATTGCTATTTTCACTATTGAACTGAGTGATTATTATAACTTGATTAGCTGATGATTAAGCATGCAATTTGAGTACACATGCAATTTTAAGAGGCTCATATATGTATATAAATATATTACATATATGTTAAATCAATTTACAAGAAGTATACAATATTATATCTTTTGGAAACCTAACTTTATTTATTTAGCTTTTAATAGTTTCCAAAATATTTTGTGTAAGTTAAATAATTATAAATTTTTAATTTAATGTATATTCTATGCTACTAATTAATAAGATAAGTGTGGCATGTTTATTTTAAGGAAAATCACCCAATTTTGGTATTTTCTAAATTTATACTTCAACCAAAATTATATAATATTTTCATTGAAATCCATTGATTAGGTCTATCATCCATCACTGTCGATTAAAACCTTATATTATAATTAATTTGTATAACTTTATTTAGTTACATAGAAGTGTCTTGGTTTCAGAATTTAATATATATTATAGATATAAAGGTCATTATATAGATTTATTTTACCCTAAAATAAGAGATCTAGACTAATTAGGAAACTAAGACTATTAGAAAATAAATAAATAAATTCCTAATACCAAGCAAAGACGAGACAAATACTTACGTAATACGTAGTATTACCAAAATACTCCCTCTGTCCCGGTCAATAATTTACACTTCTTTCTCTTTATCTTGATATTTGTGTATAAAGCATTTATAAGCAATTCGTGAAATAGAGGGTATAGTCCTTAACTAAAGACTAACACACACAATGGGGAAATCCAAGAAGGTACCACCATACCAAAAGCTAAGCCAATGAATTAAGTCCTTTGATAAGTCAATGATTAAGCTCACGTGAACACCAAATTCTTTATACATTAGCACATCATGCCCAAACGGTAGAACCGCGCACGCGACTCACACCATGCACGTACTTGATTTCTCTCTTCTGCCTCTCGTCTTAACTTAGTCCATATTTGACACAAATTCAAGTGACAAATTCCTAAAAATTCTTCACCTTGACTTAAATGAAAATGAACCAAACAAAAATAAGCTTCAACAAAGTCGATCTTCAATTCACTACTTGTCCCAATAATCTCCACTCTGACTTTAATACAACCCACAAATCGGACAAATGTGACCAAATATACAATGTGCCAAATGTAGCAAACTGCGACTACTAAACGTACTAAGTACCCAACATATCATTATACCAACAATGATAGCGAAACGTAGCACATTCTAAAGAGAATAACAACTACCAGATCCAACCCAAATATACAAGATATCTAATGTCACTAATGATGGAACGTGTACCAAACGACACACACATGATTCCAAAAACAAATCTCCTTCAAACAGAATCATGGCCAAATGTACTGTCGTACTAAGCTGTCCAAAAGGACACCAACGCCACGAACATAATAGATCTCTCACTTGAGTATACTAGGTGTCATGACCACCACAAACTTCCCTACACCAAGGAAAAAAAACTCGAGTCAAAACCAAAACCAGAATTCTGAGCGAGCATATATTACCTCCATCAAAGGTAAAAACTATTTAGACTAATAAGTCTAAATCAAAAGCTCCAAAGAATAAACTCTCGTCGAAGTTTCAGATGACCTCCGGGACCTAAACGACTCTTTTTCAAGAGTTGGAAAAGCTCCACCTAGACCCCAACTAGCCCCATTAAGGCGCAAAAACAGATGTTGGTGGCTTGCCTTGAAGGATCCTATAGCTTGACCAGTGTAGGAGCAAACTGCACCTTACTGCCAACACTACCATCCTTACACAAACTCATCAAACCCAAAAGTATGTCAACTTTCAAAATATTTGCTCCCAAAATCTTTTCACCCATAATTCAACAACCTCAAATAACGCCGAAAACACAAATGCAGAAGTAGAAGAGACCCAAGTTTGAAACTTAGGCTCTAATACCAATTGTTATAACGGAGGCGTTCCATTACCAAATAGTTAGTTGATTAGGGTGATCAGAACAAAATATAGCGAATAACAAATAAAGATAACACATATATACGTGGTTTACCAGTAAAAAAATGGCTACGTCCTCCGTGAAGGAGAGCAAATTTTACTACTTTGGAGATAATAGTACAAAAGTAAACTGGTACACGTGCGCTACTAGGAGCCAAAAGTATACCCAATTCTACCAAAAAATATAGTAATCTCAAAGGGACAAAAAATACTACTTAGACGAGATGAATAACAAATGATCTTGAGGCCAGCAAAATTCGAACAACCTCGTTCAATCTCCAAATTTAGAAGAACACCAATCTACTTAAGCCCGGAACAAACTGAAACTTCATCAACAAAGGGAACCTCACAAATCGACTCTCATAAGATTGTGGTCAAAAATATTATCTCCGCCTTTTTAATTAATCTAGACTGATATAAGGGTCTTTATATAAATTTATTCCACCTTAAAATGAGAGAACTATACTAATTAGCTAGGAGGTGGAGATGATATTATATTTCAGGGTGGACATAGCCAGTTAATTTATTGGTAAACCACGTAAATCTGTATGTTATCTTTATTTGTTATTTGCTACTCCCTCCTATTCTCAATATTCTTCCCTATTTCCTTTTCGGTCCATTCAGGTTTTCTTCCCTATTTCTATTTTCGGCCTATCTTTTATTAATATAATAAACCCACTAGTGTACTATATTAATATAATAAACCCACTAATGTACTAATTTTAACACCTTCTCTCCAATTACTTAGGTCCACTAGTGTACTATATTGTTTTTTATTCCTACCCTTAATCCTTGAGCAAATATCAAAAGGGAGGAATATTGAGAATAGGAGGGAGTATTATTTTATTTTTATCACCCTAACTAATTAATTATTGGGTAACGAAACGCACCCGTTATAACAATTGGTATTAGGAAATAGATAACTAATTTCCTCATACCAAGAAAAGACTAAAAGCAAATACTTACCTAATAAGTAGTATTTCGAAAATAGTCTTTAACTAAAGACTAACTAATAAAAAACAAAAGGTCTTGCTTGCGACGGATCGGATCTTGCGACGGTTATTTTGTGAGAGGAAATGGGTAGAGGGGACAAGGTGAGCACCCCCATGTGCTTCTCAACTCACCTTTGATGGGTATTTTGTGAGAGAATATGGTATCCGTCTTAAGCTTGCGACGGATAGTGTCCGTCACAAATGAGAATTTGTGAATAAAAAAACCCTCTGTCTAAACTAAGAGATAGAAAATCATCTCTAAAAAATCCAAACCCCAACTAATGACATCTCTTCTGTTGTTTCATCGCAGCCGCCACCCATCCACTTTCCTTCCTTGTCTCTCGGCCTTTCGCCGGAAATGGATTTGTGTGGCAGCTCATTTTCGGCGAACCAATATTCCTCCATCAATTAAACCTTCATATTACGTTTTTCAATCCAACTTTTTCTTGGATGGGGTTCCAGTTTTACTCCATTTCCGCTAGTGGTTAGGTTTGTTGGTTTGTCTCGTTCCCTACCAGTTTACTTTTTCCAGGGATTTTTGATTCGTTGTCGTATCCTTCTTGTTCTTGGATGTCAAGTTCTGCTTGTCAGTCGTCTTTTTGGACATCATCAAGGAGGTGTACCCCTTTCCCTCGCCCCTCCCCCACCTCTGTTGGTATGTCCCTGATCGGCGATCCCGTTGTCGTTTTTTCTGTGATGGTCGGTGTTCTATGAACATCGTTGGTTGTGCTTGTACCAAATTTGGTGTTTCCCTTCCCCTCCCGTCTTCCCCCACCTTTTAGTACTTGCATTTCTCCCTTGTGTGGTCTTTTTTCAATTTATCTTTTTATAATGTTCTTGTGTTTCTTTGTTGGGATTAGTCTGTCTTTCCGTGTTGGTTATGTTCTGGGATGGATTGTTCTCGACGGAGTTCTTTTTTCTAGCTTTGTGTGTTGGTGGTTGTCATCTTGGTTTGTGGTCTTTGGTTAAAAGGCTGGTTTCTTGTCCCGGGTTTGTCTCGGATTTGATTGCTTTATTTGGGTTTGATGATAGGGAAGTCTTATGTATTGTCGGGTTGATAGAGATTGGTTTTTGGTGTTGGGTGGATGGGCTGCGGTGGTTTCTCCTACAATTTCTAATGCACTTTTACTCTTGTTTTCGTTATTTATCGTTATTCCTAATAATCTTGGTCAGAGCATATAATTGTCTTTTTAGGAATCCTTTAACTAAATCAACCTTGGGTGTAATGTCTTTTGGTTCGGTTTCATGATCGGTTCCATCCTTCAAGCTCTTTTCAGAAAGGGATTCAATCATCTGCTTCTTTGGGTCCGATGGGCTTACGGCCAAAGGTGTCAATTTATGAGGTGTAATGGCGGACTTTGTTGTCTTGCCCCTCTTATTTACCTTCTACGTTTCTTTTCGCAAAAGCGTAAGTGCACCTTGTTATTGTCATTCTGATGCTTGTTTGTATCGACGATTCCGAGAAACCAGTTATGTTGTTGTCGCAGTTGAATCGAGTCTTTGGCTCATGGGGACTGCTCTCATTGCTATGGACTTGATAGGATATTCCCATAACCAAGCTTCTATGTGTATTAGTTGGTTTCCTATGTTTTATTTTGTTATAAATTATGTTGTAATATTTAGTATAGCCGTAGTAGCATTAGCTTTAGTGTTACATATTAGCTCACCCTATAATTCATAGGACATTGTAAGCTGTTCTCCTTTTTTTAAAAAAAAAACTAAAGACTAATTAACACAATAGGGAAATCCAAGAAGGTCCCACCATACCAAAAGCTATGCCAATGAAATAAGTCCTTTAATAGGTCAAGTCAAAGACTAAGCTAACGTGAACACCAAATTCCTTTTACATTAGCACATCATCATGATGAACAAACGACTCACCCATGTACGCACTTGATTTCTATCTTCTCCCTCTCGATTTAACTTAGTCCATTTTCAACACAAATTGAAGGCACAAATTCTTAACAAGACAACTAATTGTGCAAGGCACAAATTCTTAACGAGACAACTCATTGATCTAGGGAATTTCAATCCTCTTGATTATTTCAGTTTTCGTCATATTCATAAGGAAGACTTACATATAAAGCAATTATGACGTGACATTCACATTTTTCAGTCCGAAGACTAACTACACAATAAATTTCAATCACCTTGATTATTTTAGATTATAATTGGTCTACGTTATAGCCACCTAAATTGAGCTATCAGTGTCTCATAATCTCTTATCTAATAAATGAACAGTAGGTCTCCCTTGTAGACTAGGAATAATATGTACTCCCTCCTATTCTGAGCAATGTTCCCCCTTTCCATTTTCGTTTATTCACAATAACTTCCCCCTTTCCTTTTTTGGTAAACTTTTATACTTATTTTAATCACATTACCCCACTACAATACCGCACAATACTCATACTTTATCTTATTTTAATCACCTTACCCCACAACAATAATTATTTTAATCACTTCACTCCACAATAATACCTCACAATACATTACCTCTCTCCAATCACCTTACCCCACTACATTATTTTTGCTTATTTAATTAAAATCCTTAAAATTTGTGCAAAATGAGAAGGGGAAGAAAGCTTAGAATGGGAGGGAGTATGAAGGTTCAACATTACAACGTAACATTGGTTTAATTTTTTTGCACACTAATATATGCTCACTATAAAAACCATGCAATTGCATAAGATTTAAATTAGTGATATATCAACACTTAAAAAAATTATTGTGAAGGGGGAGTATCACACTGTAAAATAAAAAACATACCTATTTCGTATAGTATTGCAGACATTCCAGAGCAGTAAGGTCCTCCAGACAGCCAAAATAATAAAGGATCTTCTTTAGGATTATTTTCCGATTCTATGAAGTAGTAAAATAATTGTAGTTCCTCATTTTCTAGCCCAATATATCTGTCAGGTGTAACCATTTTTGTCAAGCAAATCAAAAACTACTTTGTAGCTAATAAAATAATTGTTCGTCACTACAATAACAATTGCCTTGACTGAATATGCTAGGCCTCATTGT
>JAIUZE010006911.1:0-12201 GCA_022085475.1 Heliosperma pusillum
GACCTCTTGATCGGCTCAAATTGAAGGCTTATTTACACGGTTTTTGGGATTTAAGGGTCCCAGAATTAAAATGTCTTTAAATCACACGGACGGTTCCTTAAGCCGGTTAAATGGGCCACACAAATGTTGAGATGTAACCGAGGACATTTGAGAGTGCCGGTATGCAATAAACTATATTCAGGAAAAAATCGGATACTTGTTAAAAATGGATTAATACTTGTTTTTTTTGGTTGAAATCGAACTGTCTAACTCATGAAGCGACCCCGGACATGCAGTAGAAAAAAAAAAAGAAAAATAATAAACATGACTCGATACGACCTCTCGGCTCAAATTGAAGGTTATAATACACGATTTTTGGGATTTCAGTGTCCCGGAATAAAAGGGTCTTTAAATCACTCGGACGGTTCCTTGAGGCGGTTAAAATGGCCACACAAATGTTGAGATGTAACCGAGGACATTTGAGAGTGCTTGTATGCAATAAACTATATTCGGGAAAAAATCGGATACTTGTTAAAAATGGGTTAATACTTGTTTTTTTTGGTTGAAATCGAACTGTCTTACTCATGAAGCGACCCCGGACATGCAGTAGAAAAAAAAAAAGAAAAATAATAAACATGACTCGATACGACCTCTTGAACGGCTCAAATTGAAGGTTATAATACACGGTTTTTGGGATTTCAGGGTCTCGGAATAAAAAATGCTGTTTTAAATCCTCGGACATTCCTTGAGGCGGGTATGGTTAAAATGGCCACACAAAAGTTGAGATGTAACCGAGGACGTTTGAGAGTGCCGGTGTGCAATAAACAATTTTGGGGAAAAATCAGATACTTGTTAAAAATGGATTAATACTTGTTTTTTTTGGTTGAAATCGAACTGGGTAACTCAAGAAGCAACCCCGGACATGCAGTTGAAAAAAAAAAGAGAAATAATAAACATGACTCGATACGACCTCTTGAACGGCTGAAATTTAATGCTATAATACACGGTTTTTGGGATTTCAGGGTCCCGGAAAAAAAATGTATTTAAATCACACGGACAGTTCCTTAAGGCAGTTAAATGGGCCACACAAATGTTGAGATGTAACCGAGGACATTTAAGAGTGCCGGTATGCATTAAACTATTTTCGGGAAAAAATCGGATACTTCTTAAAAATGGATTAATACTTGTTTTTTTTGGTTGAAATCGAACTGGGTAACTCATGAAGCGACCCCGGACATGCAATAGAAAAAAAAGAAAAATAGTAAACATGACTTTATACGACCTCTTGAACGGCTCAAATTGAAGGCTATTAATACACGGTTTTTGGATTTCAGGGTCCCGGAATAAAAATGTCTTTTAATCACTCGGACGGTTCCTTGAGGCGGTTAAAATGGCCACACAAATGTTGAGATGTAACCGAGGACATTTGAGAGTGTCGGTATGCAATAAACTATTTTCGGGAAAAAATCGGATACTTGTTAAAAATGGATTAATACTTGTTTTTTTTGGTTGAAATCGAACTGGCTAACTCATGAAGCGACCCCGGATATGCAGTAGAAAAAAAAAAGAAAAATTATAAACATGACTCGATACGACCTCTTGAACGGCTCAAATTGAAGGTTATAATACACGGTTTTTGGGATTTCAGGGTCTCGGAATAAAAATGTCTTTAAATCACTCGGACGATTCCTTGAGGCGGTTAAAATGGCCACACAAATGTTGAGATGTAACCAAGGACATTTGAGAGTGTCGGTATGCAATAAACTATTTTCGGGAAAAAATCGGATACTTGTTAAAAATGGATTAATACTTGTTTTTTTTGGTTGAAATCGAACTGGGTAACTCATGAAGCGACCCCGGACATGCAGTTGAAAAAAAAAGAGAAATAATCAACATAACTCGATACGACCTCTTGAACGGCTGAAATTGAATGCTATAATACACGGTTTTTGGGATTTCAGAGTCCCGGAAAAAAATGTCTTTAAATCACACGGACGGTTCCTTGAGGCGGTTAAAATGGCCACACAAATGTTGAGATGTAACCGAGGACATTTGAGAGTGCCAGTATGCAATAAACTATTTTCGGGAAAAAATCGGATAGTTGTTAAAAATGGATTAATACTTGTTTTTTTTGGTTGAAATCGCATTCTGGGGTCACTCATTGAAGCGAACCACCCGGAAAAATGCAGTAGTAGAAAAAAAAGAGAAATAATAAACATGACTCGATACGACCTCTCGGCTCAAATTGAAGGTTATAATACACGATTTTTGGGATTTCAGGGTCCCGGAATAAAAAGGTCTTTACATCACTCGGACGGTTCCTTGAGGCGGTTAAAATAGCCACACAAATGTTGAGATGTAACCGAGGACATTTGAGAGTGCTGGTATGCAATAAACTATATTCGGGAAAAAATCGGATACTTGTTAAAAATGGATTAATACTTGTTTTTTTTGGTTGAAATCGAACTGTCTAACTCATGAAGCGACCCCGGACATGCAGTAGAAAAAAAAAAAGAAAAATAATAAACATGACTCGATACGACCTCTTGAACGGCTCAAATTGAAGGTTATAATACACGGTTTTTGGGATTTCAGGGTCTCGGAATAAAAATGTCTTTAAATCACTCGGACGATTCCTTGAGGCGGTTAAAATGGCCACACAAATGTTGAAATGTAACCGAGGACATTTGAGAGTGCCGGTATGCAATAAACTATTTCGGGAAAAAATCGGATACTTGTTAAAAATGGATTAATAATTGTTTTTTTTGGTTGAAATCGAACTGGGTAACACACGAAGCGACCCCGGACATGCAGTTGAAAAAAAAAAAGAGAAATAATAAACATGACTCGATACGACCTCTTGAACGGCTGAAATTGAATGCTATAATACACGGTTTTTGGGATTTCAGGGTCCCGGAAAAAAAATGTCTTCAAATCACACGGACGGTTCCTTAAGGCTGTTAAATGGGCCACACAAATGTTGAGATGTAACCGAGGACATTTAAGAGTGCCGGTATGCATTAAACTATTTTCGGGAAAAAATCGGATACTTGTTAAAAATGGATTAATACTTGTTTTTCTTGGTTGAAATCGAACTGGGTAACTCATGAAGCGACCCCGGACATGCAGTAGAAAAAAAAAAGAGAAATAATAAACATGACTCGATACGACCTCTCGGCTCAAATTGAAGGTTATAATACACGATTTTTGGGATTTCAGGGTCCCGGAATAAAAAGGTCTTTTAATCACTCGAACGGTTCCTTGAGGCGGTTAAAATGGCCACACAAATGTTGAGATGTAACCGAGGACATTTGAGAGTGCCGGTATGCAATAAACTATTTTCGGGAAAAAATCGGATACTTGTTAAAAATGGATTAATACTTGTTTTTTTTGGTTGAAATCGAACTGGGTAACTCACGAAGCGACCCCGGACATGCAGTAGAAAAAAAAACAGAGAAATAATAAACATGACTCGATACGACCTCTTGAACGGCTGAAATTGAATGCTATAATACACGGTTTTTGGGATTTCAGGGTCCCGGAAAAAAAATGTCTTTAAATCACACGGACGGTTCCTTAAGGCTGTTAAATGGGCCACACAAATGTTGAGATGTAACCGAGGACATTTAAGAGTGCCGGTATGCATTAAACTATTTTCGGGAAAAAATCGAATACTTGTTAAAAATGGATTAATACTTGTTTTTTTTTGGTTGAAATGGAACTGGCTGACTCATGAAGCGACCCCGGACATGCAGTAGAAAAAAAAGAAAAATAATAAACATGACTCGATACGACCTCTTGAACGGCTCAAATTGAAGGCTATAATACACGGTTTTTAAGATTTCAGGGTCCCAGAATAAAAATGTCTTTAAATCACATGGACGGTTCCTTGAGGCGGTTAAAATGGCCACACAAATGTTGGGATGTAACCGAGGACATTTGAGAGTGCCGGTATGCAATAAATTATATTCGGGAAAAAATCGGATACTTCTTTAAAATGGATTAATACTTGTTTTTTTTTAAATCGAACTGGGTAACTCATGAAGCGACCCCGGGCATGCGGTTGAAAAAAAAAGAGAAATAATAAACATGACTCGATATGACCTCTTGAACGGCTCAAATTGAAGGCTATAATACACGGTTTTTGGGATTTCTGGGTCCTGGAATAAAAAGGTCTTTAAATCACACGGACGGTTCCTTAAGGCGGTTAAATGGGCCACACAAATGGTGAGATATAACCGAGGATATTTAAGAGTGCCGGTATGCATTAAACGATTTTCGGGAAAAAATCGGATACTTGTTAAAAATGGATTAATACTTGTTCTTTTTGGTTGAAATCGAACTGGGTAACTCATGAAGCGACCCCGGACATGCAGTAGAAAAAAAAAAGAGAAATAATAAACATGACTCGATACGACCTCTCGGCTCAAATTGAAGTTTATAATACATGATTTTTGGGATTTCAGGGTCCCGGAATAAAAAGGTCTTTTAAACACTCGGACGGTTCCTTGAGGCGGTTAAAATGGCCACACAAATGTTGAGATGTAACCGAGGACATTTGAGAGTGCTGGTATGCAATAAACTATATTCGGGAAAAAAATCGGATACTTGTTAAAAATGGATTAATACTTGTTTTTTTTGGTTGAAATCGAACTGGGTAACTCATGAAGCGACCCCGGACATGCAGTAGAAAAAAAAATAAAAATAATAAACATGACTCGATACGAGCTCTTGAACAGCTCAAATTGAAGGCTATATAATACACGGTTTTTTGGATTTCAGGGTCCCGGAATAAAAATGTCTTTAAATCACACGGACGGTTCCTTGAGGCGGTTAAAATGGCCACACAAATGTTGAGATGTACCCGAGGAAATTTGAGAGTGCCGGTATGCAGTTAACTATTTTTAGTGAAAAAATCGGATACTTGTTAAAAATGGATTAATACTTGTTTTTTTTTGTTGAAATCGAACTGGGTAACTCATAAAGTGACCGCGGACATGCAGTAGAAAAAAAAAGAGAAATAATAAACATGACTCGATACGACCTCTTAAACGGCTAAAATTGAAGGCTATAATACACGGTTTATGGAATTTCAGGGTCCCGGAATAAAAATGTCTTTAAATCACACGGATAGTTCCTTAAGGCGGTTAAATGGGCCAAACAAATGTTGAGATGTAACCGAGGACATTTAAGAGTGCCAGTATGCATTAAACTATTTTCGGGAAAAAATCGGATACTTGTTAAAAATGGATTAATACTTGTTTTTTTTGGTTGAAATCGAACTGGGTAACTCATGAAGCGACCCCGGACATGCAGTAGAAAAAAAAAAGAGAAATAATAAACATGACACGATACGACCTCTCGGCTCAAATTGAAGGTTATAATACACGATTTTTGGGATTTCAGGGTCCCGGAATAAAAAGGTCTTTTAATCACTCGAACGGTTCCTTGAGGCGGTTAAAATGGCCACACAAATGTTGAGATGTAACCGAGGACATTTGAGAGTGCCGGTATGCAATAAACTATTTTCGGGAAAAAATCGGATACTTGTTAAAAATGGATTAATACTTGTTTTTTTTGGTTGAAATCGAACTGGGTAACTCACGAAGCGACCCCGGACATGCAGTAGAAAAAAAAACAGAGAAATAATAAACATGACTCGATACGACCTCTTGAACGGCTGAAATTGAATGCTATAATACACGGTTTTTGGGATTTCAAGGTCCCGGAAAAAAAATGTCTTCAAATCACACGGACGGTTCCTTAAGGCTGTTAAATGGGCCACACAAATGTTGAGATGTAACCGAGGACATTTAAGAGTGCCGGTATGCATTAAACTATTTTCGGGAAAAAATCGGATACTTGTTAAAAATGGATTAATACTTGTTTTTCTTGGTTGAAATCGAACTGGGTAACTCATGAAGCGACCCCGGACATGCAGTAGAAAAAAAAAAAGAAAAATAATAAACATGACTCGATATGACCTCTTGAACGGCTCAAATTGAAGGTTATATAATACACGATTTTTGGGATTTCAGGGTCTCGGAATAAAAATGTCTTTAAATCACTCGGACGATTCCTTGAGGCGGTTAAAATGGCCACACAAATGTTGAAATGTAACCGAGGACATTTGAGAGTGCCGGTATGCAATAAACTATTTCGGGAAAAAATCGGATACTTGTTAAAAATGGATTAATACTTGTTTGTTTTGGTTGAAATCGAACTCGGTAACTCACGAAGCGACCCCGGACATGCAGTTGAAAAAAAAAAAGAGAAATAATAAACATGACTCGATACGACCTCTTGAACGGCTCAAATTGAAGGCTATAATACACGGTTTTTAAGATTTCAGGGTCCCGGAATAAAAATGTCTTTAAATCACATGGACGGTTCCTTGAGGCGGTTAAAATGGCCACACAAATGTTGGGATGTAACCGCAGACATTTAAGAGTGCCGGTATGCAATAAACTATATTCGGGAAAAAATCGGATACTTCTTAAAAATGGATTAATACTTTTTTTTTTTTTTGAAATCGAATGGGTAACTCATGAAGCGACCCCGGACATGCGGTAGAAAAAAAAAAAGAGAAATAAGAAACATGACTCGATACGACCTCTTGAACGACTCAAATTGAAGACTATAATACACGTTTTTTGGGATTTTGGGTCCTGGAATAAAAATGTCTTTAAATCAAACGGACGGTTCCTTAAGACGGTTAAATGGGCCACACAAATGTTGAGATGTAACCGAGGATATTTAAGAGTGCCGGTATGCATTTAACTATTTTCGGGAAAAAATCGGATACTTTTTAAAAATGGATTAATACTTGTTTTTTTTTGGTTGAAATCGAACTGGCTAACTCATGAAGCGACCCCGGACATGCAGTAGAAAAAAAAAAAGAAAAATAGTAAACATGACTCGATACGAACTCTTGAACGGCTCAAATTGAAGGCTAATATTACACGGTTTTTGGGATTTCAGGGTCCAGGAATAAAAATGTCTTTAAATCACATGGACTGTTCCTTGAGGCGGTTAAAATGGCCACACAAATTTTGGGATGTAACCGCGGACATTTGAGAGTGCCGGTATGCAATAAATTATATTCGGGAAAAAATCGGATACTTCTTAAAAAAGGATTAATACTTGTTTTTTTTTGAAATCGAACTGGGTAACTCATGAAGCGACCCCGGGCATGCGGTTGAAAAAAAAAAGAGAAATAATAAACATGACTCGATACGACCTCTTGAACGGCTCAAATTGAAGGCTATAATACACTGTTTTTGGGATTTCTGCGTCCAGGAATAAAAATGTCTTTAAATAACACGGACGGTTCCTTAAGGCGGTTAAATGGGCCACACAAATGGTGAGATGTAACCGAGGATATTTAAGAGTGCCGGTATGCATTTAACTATTTTCGGGAAAAAATCGGATACTTGTTAAAAATGGATTAATACTTGTTTTTTTTGGTTAAAATCGAACTGGCTAACTCATGAAGCGACCCCGGACATGCAGTAGAATAAAAAAAGAGAATTAATAAACATGACTCGATACGACCTCTTGAACGGCTGAAATTGAAGGCTATAATACACGGTTTTTGGGATTTCAGGGTCCCGGAATAAAACTGTCTTTAAATCACACGGACGGTTTCTTAAGGCGGTTAAATGGGCCACACAAATGTTGAGAAGTAACCGAGGACACTTAAGAGTGCCGGTATGCATTAAACTATTTTCGGTAAAAAATCGGATACTTGTTAAAAATGGATTTATACTTGTTTTTTTTAGTTGAAATCGAACTGGCTAACTCATGAAGCGACCCCGGACATGCAATAGAAAAAAAAAGAAAAATAATAAACATGACTCGATACGACCTCTTGAACGGCTCAAATTGAAGCCTATAATACACGGTTTTTGGGATTTCAGGGTCCTGGAATAAAAATGTCTTTAAATCACACGGACGGTTCCTTGATGCGGTTAAATTGGCCACACAAATGTTGAGATGTAACCGAGGACATTTGAGAGTGCCGGTATGCAATAAACTATTTTCGGGAAAAAATCGGATACTTGTTAAAAATGGATTAATGGTTGTTTTTTTGGTTGAAATCAAACTGGGTAACTCATGAAGCGACCCCGAACATGCTGTAGAAAAAAAAAGAGAAATTATAAACATGACTCGATACGACCTCTTGAACGTCTCAAATAGAAGGCTATAACACACGGTTTTTGGGTTTTGAGGGTCCTGGAATAAAAATGTCTTTAAATCACACGGACGGTTCCTTGAGGCGGTTAAAATGGCCACACAAATGTTGAAATGTAACCGAGGACATTAGAGAGTGCCGGTATGCAATAAACTATATTCGGGAAAAAATCAGATACTTCTTAAAAATGGATTAATACTCGTTTTTTTTTTTTGAAATCGAACTGGGTAATTCATGAAGCGACCCCGGACATCCGGTAGAAAAAAAAAAGAGAAATAAGAAACATGACTTGATACGACCTCTTGAACGGCTCAAATTGAAGGCTATAATACACGGTTTTTGGGATTTCAGGGTCCTGGAATAAAAATGTCTTTAAATCACACGGACGGTTCCTTGATGCGGTTAAATTGGTCACACAAATGTTGAGATGTAACCGAGGACATTTGAGAGTGCCGGTATGCAATAAACTATTTTCGGGAAAAAATCGGATATTTGTTAAAAATGGATTAATGGTTGTTTTTTTGGTTGAAATCAAACTGGGTAACTCATGAAGCGACCCCGGACATGCTGTAGAAAAAAAAAGAGAAATTATAAACATGACTCGATACGACCTCTTGAACGGCTCAAATAGAAGGCTACACACGGTTTTTGGGTTTTGAGGGTCCTGGAATAAAAATGTCTTTAAATCACACGGACGGTTCCTTGAGGCGGTTAAAATGGCCACACAAATGTTGAAATGTAACCGAGGACATTTGAGAGTGCCGGTATGCAATAAACTATATTCGGGAAAAAATCAGATACTTCTTAAAAATGGATTAATACTCGTTTTTTTTTTTGAAATCGAACTAGGTATTTCATGAAGCGACCCCGGACATGCGGTAGAAAAAAAAAAGAGAAATAAGAAACATGACTCGATACGACCTCTTGAACGGCTCAAATTGAAGGCTATAATACACGTTTTTTTGGGATTTTGGGTCCTGGAATAAAAATGTCTTTAAATCACACAGACGGTTCCTTAAGACGGTTAAATGGGCCACACAAATGTTGAGATGTAACCGAGGATATTTAAGAGTGCCGGTATGCATTAAACTATTTTCGGGAAAAAATCGGATAATTGTTATGGATTAATACTTGCTTTTTTTGGTTGAAATCGAACTGACTAACTCATGAAGTGACCCCGGACATGCTGTAGAAAAAAAAAAAGAGAAATAATAAACATGACTCGATACGACCTCTTGAACGGCTCAAATTGAAGGCTATAATACACGGTTTTTGGGATTTCAGGGTCTCGGAATAAAAATGTCTTTAAATCACACGAACGGTTCCTTGAGGCGGTTAAATTGGCCACACAAATGTTAAGATGTAACCGAGGACATTTAAAAGTGCCGGTATGCATTAAACTATTTTCGGGAAAAAAATCGGATACTTGTTAAAAATGGATAAATACTAGTTTTTTTGGTTGAAATCGAGCTGGCTGACTCATGAAGCGACGCCGGACATGCAGTAGAAAAAAAAAGAAAATAATAAACATGACTCGATACGACCTCTTGAACGGCTCAAATTGAAGGCTATAATACACGGTTTTTGGGATTTCAGGGTCCCGGAATAAAGATGTCTTTAAATCACACGGACGGTTCCTTAAGGCGGTTAAACGGGCCACACAAATGTTGAGATGTATCCGAGGACCTTTAAGAGTGCCGGTATGCATTAAACTATTTTCGGGAAAAAATCGGATAATTGTTAAAAATGGATTAATACTTGTTTTTTTTGGTTGAAATCGAACTGGCTAACTCATGAAGCGACCCCGGACATGCAGTAGAAAAAAAAAAGAAAAATAATAAACATGACTCGATACGACCTCTTGAACGGCTCAAATTGAAGGCTATAATACACGGTTTTTGGGATTTCAGGGTCCCGGAATAAAAATGTCTTTAAATCACATGGACGGTTCCTTGAGGCGGTTAAAATGGGTCACACAAATGTTGAGATGTAACCGAGGACATTTAAGAGTGCTGGTAAGAGTGCTGGTATGCATTAAACTATATTCGGGAAAAAAATCGGATACTTGTTAAAAATGGATTAATACTTGTTTTTTTTTGTTGAAATCGAACTGGCTAACTCATGAAGCGACCCCGGACATGCAGTAGAAAAAAAGAAAAATAATAAACATGAGTCGATACGACCTCTTGAACGGCTCAAATTGAAGGATATATTACACGGTTTTTGGGATTTCAGGGTACCGGAATAAAAATGTCTTTAAATCACACGGATGGTTTCTTGAGGCGGTTAAAATGGCCACACAAATGTTGAGATGTAACAGAGGACATTTGAGAGTGCCAGTATGCAATAAACTATTTTCGGGAAAAAATCGGATACTTGTTAAAAATGGTTCAATGGTTGTTTTTTTGGTTGAAATCGAACTGGGTAACTCATGAAGCGACCTCGGACATGCTGTAGAAAAAAAAAAGAGAAATAATAAACATGACCCGATACGACCTCTTGAACGGCTCAAATTGAAGGCTATAATACACGGTTTTTGGGATTTCAGGGTCCCGGAATAAAAATGTCTTTAAATTACACGGACGATTCTTTGAGGCGGTTAAATGGGCCACACAAATGTTGAGATGTAACCGAGGACATTTAAGAGTGCCGGTATACATTAAACTATTTTCGGGAAAAAAATCGGATACTTGTTAAAAATGGATTAATACTAGTTTTTTTTGGTTGAAATCGAACTGGTTAACTCATGAAGCGACCCCGGACATGCAGTAGAAAAAAAAAGAAAAATAATAAACATGACTCGATACGACCTCTTGAACGGCTCAAATTGAAGGCTATAATACACGGTTTTTGGGATTTCAGGGTCCCGGAATAAAGATGTCTTTAAATCACACGGACGGTTCCTTAAGGCGGTTAAATGGGCCACACAAATGTTGAGACGTATCCGAGGACATTGAAGAGTGCCGGTATGCATTAAACTATTTTCGGGAAAAAATCGGATAATTGTTAAAAATGGATTAATACTTGCTTTTTTTGGTTGAAATCGAACTGGCTAACTCATGAAGCGACCCCGGACATGCAGTAAAAAAAAAGAAAAATAATAAACATGACTCGATACGACCTTTTGAACGGCTCAAATTGAAGGCTATAATACACGGTTTTTGGGATTTCAGGGTCCCGGAATAAAAATGTCTTTAAATCACACTGACGGTTTCTTTAGTTAGAGAAAGTGGCCACACAAATGTTTAAGAGAAACCCAGGACAATTAAGAGGGCCGGCATGCAATAAACTATTTTCGGACAAAAATCGGATATTTGTTAAAATGGATTAATACTTGTTATTTAGGATTTTAATCAAATTGGGTAACTCCTGAAACGACCCTTCACACGTTGTAAAAAGTAAGAGAAACTAAGAATGACCAAATACAATCTCACGAACGGCCCAAATTGAAGGCTGCGATATGCGATATGCGATTTCGGGATTTCAGGACCCGAAACAAAAACGTCATTAAGTCAAACAGATACCTGTTCAAAACCAGGGTTGGGCGAAACTCTGTTACCTGTTCAAAATGCAACAATACTTGTTATTTGGGGCTGAAATCAAATCAGGTAACTTCTAAACGAAGGCTTCTATGATAAGGTTTCAAAAATCGTTAAAAACAGTAGTCTATTTTCGACACGGCTAGTCTGAAGGTCTCTAAATATCTTATTTTAAACTATAATTCCTTATGTTACCCAGAGACAGTTTTATACGATATGAAGTTTAAACAGTGTGATTTCCAACACCCGCTGCTATGCCAAGCCATTGTCGATACAATCTAGAATCACAAATAAAAATAACCCAAATTTTTTTCCCTTGAGAAGTTTCTCCTTGTGGGCCTCTGGCAATGGTGATAAAGAACGAGTTTGTGAGATCTTGTTGAGTAAGAGAGGAAGAGAGTGAGAAGTCGGGTTTTAAGGGCTCGAACCATATTTTCTTATGTCACCCTGGATTTTTTATATCGTAGAGTGATTACGGTATGAAATTCA
>JAIUZE010006913.1:0-77042 GCA_022085475.1 Heliosperma pusillum
CACCATAAAAAAATAAAAAAACGAAATCTAAAATAAAAAAATAAAAACATAACAAATTAAAAAAAAACATAAAACATATAAAAAAATGTGTTACTTTAAGGTCATTTTGTGTTACTTTAATAAATATAAAACATATAAAACATATAAAAAAACTTCAGTCATTATATGGGTAACTTCAGTCATCATATGGGTAACTTCAGATACTAAAAGTGTAACTTCAGTCATTATATAACTTTAAGGTCATTTTGTGTTACTTTAATAAATAATATGTGTTACTTTGATATATGTGACTTTAATAAATAAGACATGTAACTTTCATAGAGAATTTGTGTTACTTTAATATACAATATGTGTAATTTTAATAGAGGATTTGTGTTACTTTAATATATAATATGTGTTACTTTAATATACAATATGTGTGACTTTAATATACAATATGTGTTACTTTAATAAATAATATGTGATATTTTAATAGACGTCATTAAAATTTGACCCACCTTTTCAGATCTAAAAAACAAAGAAAAACAGAAAAATAAACAAAACAAATATTTAAGCAAAACTGAAGAAGAAAAAGAAAAGGAAAAAGACAAGCAAAACAGAAAAATAATCAAAACTTCAAGCCTTAATAGTGTAACTTCAAGGCTTATAAGTGTAACTTCAAGGCTTATAAGTGTAACTTCAAACCTTAAAAGTGTAACTTCAGTCTTTAATTGTGTAACTCAAAAAAATCAGATCTGAACATAAAAAACTATAAGAAAAAACAAAATTAAAAAACAACCAAACAAAAGAAATTAAAAAAAACAACCAAACAAAAAAAGAAATTAAAAAAAACAAAACAAAACAAAACAAACAACAAGTACCCACGACCGGCCCTACCCACGACCGCCCCTACCCCAGCCCCACACCGGCTCTCACCACCACCTACCCACGACCGCCCCTAGCCCATCCCCACGCCCGCCCTGACCTCGGATCTGAAACAAACAACAACAACCAATCAAACCGACAACCACCACAACAGGGTGGGGGTGATGGTTGTTTGTTTCAGATCTGGGGTCGGGGAAGGGAGGAGACGCCGGCAGAGAGTGGAGGGAGGCGCGTGGCGAACGGAGGAGAGGAGGGAGGGTGAAAAAAAAAAAGATAAAAGAAAGAAAAAGGAGAGGTAAGGCGGTGGAAGGCGGTGGGTGACAGGGGACGGTGGTGGGCCGTGAGGAAGAAGATAGAGTGGCCGTAGGGATGGCGTCGGTGGAGAGAGAGAGAGAGTGGCGTGGGTGATGACGGCGCCGGTGGTGGCGACGTCGGTGGTGGCGGCGTGGAGGATGAGGGTTTTCATTTGTAGATCTAGGTTTTTTTTATTTTGGTTTTTGTTGTTGGTTTTATTTGAGAGTATTGATGAGAGATAAGGGAGGTAGAGAGAGAGAGTGGGGGAGGTTAAAATGAGAGAAAAAGATGAGGGAAGAGTATAAGTATTAGGGTTTGGATTGGGTATGTATTAGTGGGTTTGATTAGTGGGGATGTGAGAGAAGTGGATTAAACACCCACTAATGACCATTTTTTTGTTTTCATCTCAACCCTTCATTTCCAAGATCCAATGGCTCACAAAAGGACTTATGGACTCACTATTTCTATAAGGACTCACATGATCCTTTCTCTATATATATATATATATATATATATATATAAGGTACAATATGATGTATTATGGGTCAGTGTTGTAAACAAGTGCATTTGTGGATTTTGAAGGCCCAAAAGTAATGGGTAAGTTTCAACTTTCTATGGAAAAAATGTAAAAATGTTAAGTTTCGAATCGGATCGGATATCCGAAATTTTTTAGACTGGTATCCGATATCCGATCCGTATCCGAAAGGTTCGGATCGGGTATCCGATCCGAATGTCATTTTCGGATCGGGTATCCATTTTTTCGGATCGGATGCGGATCGGATATCGGATCGGTTCGGATAATCGGATTTTTTGCTCAGCCCTAATTGGCTCCACCTTTATAGGAACTTTTAAAATAATAATTAAATTCATACATTTACTTTCCAACTTATGGTTGAACTCTTAGATTTTGATTATATTTTTTAAATTAATTATTTTCCTGATAATATTATCAACTATTCAACATTAGATTCATACATATACTTTCCAAGTTATGGTTGAACTCATAGATTTTGTTTATATTTTTTAAATTAATTATTTTCCTAATAATATTATCAACTTTTCAACTTTTTAGAAACTTTATAAATAAAAATTAAATTCATAACTATTATTTGTCACACATTGGAAAATAATGTAGATGTCGTAAAAATATTGCATATAAATAGTAGAATTGTCCCACATCGAAAAAATAATAAAGTGGGTAATCCTATGATTATAAATAGGAGTCATCCTTAAACCTTATGTATCAACCCAAAATTTTTGAATCTCTTAAATATTGTCTTAGAGATCTCTTAAAAGTTTGTAGATGTGATGAATATACTATGTATAAATAGTAAAATTATCTCACATCATAAAATTAACATAAGGTGAGGGATCCTATGATTAAATATATGAATCATTCTTGGACTTTATATAACAAACTAAAATCTTTTAACTCTCTTAAGTATTGTCTTAGAGATTTCTTAAAAGATTGTGTATTATTATCTTCACAATTGTTAAATTTACATCATCAAAAATTAATTTTAAAAGGTATTACTAAAAAGTTTTAAGTATAGTAAGAAAAATTATGAAGATAATATAACTAGATTCACGGTGAAAAAAAAACCATGCAAAGTATATAGAAACTCATATTATTTGCACATACTTGGTGTAATTTTTAGTATATTATTTGTACTACATTGAAAAATAATGTAGGTGTGGTGAATATATTACCTATAAATATTAGAATTGTCTCACGTCAGAAAATTATCATAAGGTAGGTGATCTTATGATTACAAATAGGAATCTTATTTGGAACTAAAGTTTCAACCCAAAATCTTTTGAGCCTTTTACATATTGTCTTACAAAACTCTTAAAATTTGTATTATAATTTTCCCTATAGTGATATTTACATCATTAAAAATTAATTTAGAAAAGTATCATAAATAATAATTTTGATGGTAAATAGTTTAATGTGTTATTTGTCCCACATTGGAAAAAAATAATGTAGGTATGGTGACTCTTGAATATATACTACGTATAAATATTAAAATATGTCCCACATTAAAAAATTATCATAAAATGAAGTGATCATAAATATGATAATCATCGCACGGGCTTTTAAACTAATTTTTTATATTGTTATGTTAATAAATGACTTTAAAAATTTAATAAATGACATTTAAAATATTTTTTTTATTATTCTAATATTAATATAACAATTTAGTAACAGTTAAGAAATAAATATTATATGAAAAAAGATGGTGTACTACTTAGTTTGTTATTAGTCCCACATTGAATAATAATGTATTTGTGGTAAATATATTACTTATAAATTGTAAATTGTCCCACATTGAAAAATTATTATAACATAGGCTGATCCTATGATTATAAATATGAGTCATCCTTAAACTTAGGTATAAACCCACAATTTTTTAAGTCTCTTAATTAGTGTTATTGAGAGCTCTTAACAAAATGGAATTATAATAGTCACAATAGTTAAATTTACATTATTAAAAATTAATTTAGAAAATTATCATAAATAATAATTTTGATGATAAACTACTTAATGTGTTATTAGTATCACATTGAAAAATAATGTATTTGTAAAAAATAAGTATATACTAAGTATGATTATAAATAGGAGTTATTTTAGTCTCTTAAGTATTAGTTTAATGAACCTTTAAAATTTTGTATTATTAACTCCACAATAGTGAAATTTACATCATCAAACTTAATTTAGAAAATTTAGGAAAGTATTATATAAGTAATAATTTTGATGGTGTACTACTTAATAAGTTATTTGCCCCACATTGAAATATAATAAAAATGCGGTAAATATATTACGTATAAATAGTATATTGTCCCACATCAGAAAATTATCATAAGCTGGGGTGATCTTATAATTATAAATAAGATTCATCCTTGGAACTTAAATATCAACCCAAAATCTTTTGAGTCTCTTAAATATTGTCTTAGAGAGCTCTTAAAAATTTGTATCCACATTAGTGAAACTTACATCATTAAAAATTAATTTAGGAAAATATCATTAAATAATAGTGAAAAATATTTTATTTATCAATATACATTTCCTATATTATATTCAAGTGGTGTTTATAATTTTTATATAAAATTTTTTAACATTCATTTCACAAAAAAATATTGGGAAAATGGGTATCTTTCAACTTAGATATTCACCCAAAATCTTTTGAATCTCTCAAGTATTATCTTACAGAGATCTTAAAAATTTGTATTATTATCTCCATCTGAATGAAATTTACATCATCAAAATTTATTTAGGAAAGTATCACATAATTTTAATGGTAATTACTAAGTACTCCCTCCTAGTCACTCATTTCTTCCTCTTTCCCTTTTACACAAAAATTAAGGAAATGAATTTGGACCACACAAAACACACTACCCCACATACAAATGAATTTAGATCACACAAAACACACAACCCCACATCCAAAGAGGGAAAGAGGGAAGATTACCTGACTTACCCAATAAGGAAAGAGGGAAGAAATGACCGACTAGGAGGGAGTATGTTATTTGTCTCACATTGAAAAGTAATCTAAGTGTGGTGAATATATTATGTATAAATAGAAGAATTGTCCCACATCGGAGAAATATCATAAGCTGGGATGATCACGCGATTATAAATAAGAGTCTTCCTTGAAACTTAGAGATGAACCCAAAGTCCTTTAAATCTCTCAAATACTCCCTTCGTCCTGATCATTTGTTTGCCTTTTTTTAAGAGTATTTTAATTAAAGGCAAACGAATGATTAAGACAGAGAGAGTATTGTTTTAGAGAGCTCTTAAAATTTTGTGTTAATTAAGAAAATAATATAATTAGATTCATGGTAAAAAAAAAATGATATCATTACAGTATAGAATTTCATATTATTTGCAAATACTTTGTATAATTTTTAGTATGTTATATATCTCACATTGAAAAATAATGTATGTGTGGTGAATATACTAATAACTATAAATAGTAGAATTTCCCCATATCGAACAATTAGCATAAGGTGAGGTGATCACCCCAAAATCTTTTTAGTTTCTTAAACATTGTCTTAGAAAACTTAATTCTTAGTTACTTTGGATAATTTTTCGAGTCATAATATAGATCAAATATAACTTGAGTCCCGACAAGGTTGGTAACATATGTTTAAAATAGAAGTTGAATCAATATATCAATATTATTTTTAAAAAACTTACGGAGTATATATTTTATTATAGTCTTAAAACTTCAAAAGTTTATTTTTATAAGTTAACTGTTATAGAAAAATTACGAAAATGACATTAACGTAGACCCGTGCATCACACGGGCATGAAATCTAGTATTATTAGAAAAATAATTATTATTATTATTAATATTATTATTAATAATAGTAATAATAATTATTATTATAATGTATTAATATATTATTATTAGGCCTATTATTATTATTAATTATATTTACTTTATTACTATTTATATTTTTTATATTTTTTTAGTTACTATTGTTAATATATTTATTACTATATTATATTGTTATTAATAATATTATCATTTATATTAGTATTTTATTATTATAATATTTATTCTTATATTATTTTTTTATACATCTGATTAGATTATTATTAAATAATATTAATATAATATTATTATTAATAATGATTTATATTATTATAATATTAATTACTATTATTATAAATTATAAATTATATTTTATATTATTGTTTATATTATTATATTATTATATTATTATATTATTATATTATACTTATCATATTTATTTTTTTGGTTAATTAATTTTATATATTTATTACTATAATTAATAATGTTATCATTCATACTAATATTATATTCTTTATTATATTACTATAAAAAAAATTATATCTTAATTGATTATTATTATTAGATTATATTAATATAATATTATTATTACTAATGAATAATGTTATCTTTTTATTATTTCAGTTCAATTCAGTTCAGTTCCAAAAAGTTCAGTTCAGTTCAGTTCAGCTACATTAAGTTCAGTTCAGTTAAGCTCTATTAAGTTCAGTTCAGTTCAGCTCCATTAAGTTCAGTTCAGTTCAGTTCAGACAAATTCAGTCCAAAAGAACAGAGCCTTAACTTAAGACTCTTGTGGAGCCTTGAAATATTTTTTTAAGAGAAGTTATCCAATGAATGGATCCCATGTGCCATATTTTTTTTCTTTTTTTAAGTCTACATTTTTTCTAGAAAGTGAAATAGTAGAGTCTAAGGAGAGTGACTAATAATGTATAGAGTCTGAGGTGAGTCTGAGATGCATCTGGACAATAAAAAAAAAAGAGTGAAAAGCTGATGTGGCAGAGTTTTAAGACTTTGTTCAGCCTTACCAATAATCATTCCCTTAAAATTTAACCTTATTTTTATTAATCTTAATATCAACCTTTTTTTTTAATAGCACAAGTCTTGACAAAACAAGCATTATATATATTTGAAATTATATGAAACAATTTATATAATCGTACTACCTCTGTCCCAGTCAATTGTTGTCCTTTACCTTTTACATGTTTGTCAATGCGCATTTCATTTCGAAAACATCTTTTACTACATAAGTGCGAAAATTATAAAAGTTTGACAATTTTAACGTGCTCATTAAAACGAATCAAACAAGATCTTTCGTGACTATATTATGTGTTATGCACTCAAAATTATAATCACAAGCAAGGCTCATACCTTGCACGAGCCAGGGCAGGACCTATCTCTAATGTATTTTTTTCCTTCTCTAGAGTGAGTTACTCATAATTTCTGTTTCTATGAAACGAATCATTATAAATTACTCCGTAATAATCTACAGCAACAACAGCGTACACGTAATTATCAGAAGAACAGGAAGACCCATGCCATATCATATAACCCTCACATAAATCACAAATACTTCACGATACAGGCAGTTCAAGTTTATATTATACTATAGTTTTTACTGTATATCATAATATGGAAACTTGAAGGTTCTCTTGTATTGTCCCATTAATTACAAGCCCTGAAAATATGAAAATCACAATGAGAACATTACGAAGATGAATGACTCGCATTGATACACTAGTTTGGGGATTATAACCGTCTCCATTCATTCTCTCCAAATTTTATGTCAATTTATTGATTGACCTCTTTTTTAAATTTAGTATGATAAATCAGTATTTCAATAATAATTTCCCTAATTTACTAGCTACCACTCCATAAATCAATATAGCATTGTCCAAATTCTCTTTAATTTACGGTGATGATAACACCTTTATTGTTTTGTTTAGTGTCACCCAAATATAAACTAATTATATGAATATCTTATTATTAACTCTCTCACAGCTTGAGTGTCATTAGTAAAAGCGATATTGGATTTATCATTACCCTTAATTTAAGAAATAAGATTGAAATTTTACTTTATTTCATCAAAATTTAAAGTATTAAAATAAATGTGAAATGGAGGGAGTATTTGATAGCCAATTCAATTAACGATGACAAATGAGGAGAATATCGATAAACTAAGAGAGAATCATGATCAAAGTTGATTTTTAAAGTCCTTAAGAAAATAATGACTTTGACTACAAAATAATACATAGAGTACGATAAATTATTATCGGATTATCCTATAAGATTATCTTACACAAAGTATCTATCCCAACATAATCTTCCTCTTTCGACTTTTGTTGTCAAAGTTCAAAGTTCACTTTAACCATAAACAAGTCTAAAAAAAAAAACTATAATAATAATATGATAGTAAAATATTTAACCTCAATAAAACAAAAGTCATTCACAAAAACCCAAAAAAAATTGAACGAGAAAACTTATGTAACAAAAAAATTTCGAGTTATAATGATATCTAAGGACTAGTACCGAGAGAGTATCAAAAATTCATCAAAAATTCTCTTTTAAGACAGGTACTTGAGAAGTCTTAAACTTAAGACAGATAATGTCCGTTTTAAGCAAGACTTACTGAAAATTCATAGCTACTGAAAATTCATAGCTGAGACCTACCTTAAAAATAAGATACTACGTATTTGATAATTGAGACTATTATTAAAAATTAGAAAAAAACAATTGAAGGTAGTTAAGATGGGTGTGGAGCGAACCAAAGGCTGCTGGTCAAGGAATCAATGGCCCGCCACCCACACAAAAAGACAAAAATGCCCATATATTCAGTAATAACACTTGTTCAATTCAAGATAAAATCACGGTTTCAGCAGAAAATCAGCATTCTCTTATGTCATGGATTACGTCTTTGATCAAACCTCTAACCCTTGTTCCACACTACTACTCTATATAACTACCAAAAAAACACTCCCATACATTACATACTCAAAACGTTCAAACCCCCTTCTATTCATTTTCTGAACTTTTACCGTCGATTAGGTAATAAGGCTCGGTTGTTGTTGTTGTTGTCGTAAATTAGACGAAGAGGAGTCTAAACCGAAAGGAAGATGGTGGCATATACTAATTCAGATAACATAAACCAGCAATATGACATCAACACACAGCATAAGTCCACAGGAAGCATAAAAAAAACAGCAACAAAAGCTAGTCAACAGCCTAAGGTTTATAAGGTGAAACCGATTCATTTTCGTCAGCTTGTTCAGGAGCTTACGGGTGCACGTCAACATGATCCTAGACGTGCTACCTTACAGAGTGTTGCACCACCCCCTCTTCCGCTTAATCCCCAAGGGCGTCATTTTCCGACTCAGACTCAAACACAGACTCAGACTAAGCTCGCGGAAAAGCCATCCGCACTTCTGGACTCCAAGTTATCTGATAAAAGTCAAGGATGGGAAGGCATTAGTGAACTAAACCTATCACCCAACTTTCAGGCTTGGTTTAACTTTGCTATGTTGAGTCCCGAACCAGCTCCCGTATCTCACTAATATCAGATGATATATGATGTAGAAAACAAAAATGACCATCTTTATGTAGAGTTTTCCGGGGTGTAATTTTAGACATTTTTGTATTCCTTTCTTTTTACTCCTGTACTTCTCATGGGTTTAGGATCTTAAAAAATTATAAATTTCTTTGTATTTCCAATCCTTGATTGTTCATTACACCGATTTACCATTCCAAGATATATACAAGTAAAATTATTTCCAATTTATTTCAGTTTGATCGTGCTTTCGCGTAACTTAGTCGGGATGTTTATTAAAATTGAAGTATGACAGTTAAGTGAATCAAGCATATCAATAACGTAAGAATAACGGGTAGCTCAAGTGATTAGAGCACCGTTACTCTAACCATGAAGTTAGGGATTTTACCGGGGACACAGTGCGCTCTCTTAAACCTAAAATAAATAATATTTAGTGGGATTAATGGTATTCAAACCAAAGAAATTGTTTCCGTGCGTTGAAGAATTGGTTGGTATGAGGAAAGAGAAAGGTCTTGATCTTGTACCAAAAAAGCAAGCAAGGATTTTGAGTTAGGTCCCTTTTGACTATATTTGATGTGCATTGTGGTTGGTCAAATACCACATATCACTTTCAATTCTACACGCAAACAGCCTATGTCAAAATGTCAAAGACGGTAATGTGTAAGCATAACAGAGTCAAAGATTGACCTTTCTTATGCTAGCTATTACCCTTTTGACTTAATCAACCACTACTTTTATCCATTTTTATTGTCCCTATTCTATTTATATTTTGAAAAGGAGTTAAAAGAAAACAAGTCTCATTGAAAATTTGTGAATAGAAAAATAGAAAAAGTGATGAATCACCCAGTTTATTTGAATGATTTATTGTGATGAAGATGGTGAATGGTGATAGTTAATTATCTAGAGGCAATAGTTGATGATCAAACTTTTTCCTTGCTAAATTTAGAAAGAAAGTAATAATTTTGGGATAAATTTTGGAGGAAAAGTAACAATAAAATCGTAATAGAGAGAGTACAATACTTCACTTTGCCATAACGGCAGTTTTAATGTTAGGTTTTAAAGTCAGATAATGAGTTTCCGTAGTCAAGATTTTATCAAATAAACTAGCTAATAGCTACTACTGAGCACAACATGAAAAAAAAAACACGTAGTGCATAGAATCCACTATACGGTCAAATGCAGAAGCATGAAATACCTTAGTCTATAGTCCATATATAGAGCTCCATTAGTCTACCTTCACCACGCTATGATGTTTGCATATTGAAAGATTCTAAGCATAACAGAAAGAGTCAAACTAATAGGTCATCCACTGACTTTGCAATGTCTCTTTTGACTTAATCAGCCCAAATTTGGAGAGAAATCAAACTTCTAGTGCAAAGAATCAAGCATTGCTCTCAGACAAAAGTATACAAGAAAGAAGACTATATTCTTAAGTCTTAAGGTTTACTATTTGATGCTCCACTCTTCCCCGTGCCATGACATATGCAGATGATACACACAGACATCTTCAGACTCAAACAAGGGGATGAATATAAATTGGTTTGTTAACAATTCATTGACGGACAAATACTACTACTACTCTACAAGGTTAATGACATGTATAAGATAAAACTTTGTTATCATGAGATGAGAGTGTACCTGAACATTCGGTATGTTTCTAATTATCCCAATAGTTTCTTAGTTGTGACATATGTAGAAGAAGTCCATCCCTGCCTAAACCGGTGACACTGCTAGTCATGATCCATGGGGGCGGTTGCTTGTAGTTTTTACTTATCAAATCATGAAACGCTTTGATGTTCTCAACAGGCTTTGCTCCTTTTCCACCCTTCGTCTTATCACACTTTGTGAAAACAAAGGTGAGCGGTACCTGAAGAGTGCAGCCAGAGCAACAAAGAAATGAGAACGAAATTGATCGAGTAAGCGTGTGCAAAATATGCATAATTTACAAGAAAATGAAATATCTAAGCCTGAAAGAAAGGATTAAGAGGTTAATACATTGTTTCGTCCAAGCCAATTGGCACAATCAAGATCAATCCGTTGCGGTGGAACACTTGCATCGATTAGCAGTAGCACTGCCACAAGTGTATCCCGATTCAAGAAGTAACCTTTAGTGAATGAAGACCAATCCGTTTTTGCAGATTCCGAAGCCTTTGCAAACCTTCAAATTGGAACAGTAGATGAATAACTAAGCAAAAGAGATTCTTCAAATGTTGTAAACTCACTAGATTAATCACATCGAGTAAATAGTTTGAAGCAAATAGTCAATTTCAACCCATCAATGTCTTTAGAATGTCATTTACTACTATATTTGCTAATCAAAACAAGTATTTCTTCTGTTAACTGTTAAGTTAAGAGAGTGATGAATGGCGAGAATGGAGATAACTAACGAACATCAAGTTGTTCGTCCATCAAGGCATTCAAGATACAAAAGAAAAAAGCCATCACCTCGCAGCATCTTTTATGAGCTAACAGCCTTAGTAAAAGAAGTCTCATGGCCCTAACTCCTAAGTATCCAAGTGAAGATGACAATCAAGTCACATTCGAAACAAACAATGACTATATCAGATCAAATATTCGCGTTTTAACTTCATGACCGACTTTTACCTAAAATACTCCCTCCATCCTTATCATTTGTGAGCGTTTGATTAAATTACTTCTAAAAAAGAACAATAAAGTAAAAAATCGACTCGGCTAGGGGAGTACAAGATATTTACTCCATCGCCATATAACAATTAGCAAATGAGACTTTCTGCATTCTCGAGGATTCATTCAAAACAAGGATGACATAAAACGAGCTTTTATCGAGAGTGAAAGGACTCACCCATATCCAGGCAAATCAACAATATACCAACTCTTATTCACAAGAAAATGATTAATAAGCTGCGTCTTCCCTACAAAACAAAACAAAACAAAACAAAATATCAAACACAAATTTCTCAAAATTTCAGTGAGGCATTAAAACAAACACCTGGTGTGCATCCAATAGAAACCGAAACAAAGACCCACCCGGCTTCTTAGAAGTCAAAGCAACCTCCTTCCTTCTAACAAGCGCATTAATAAGTGAAGACTTGCCGACATTAGACCGGCCCAAAATGGCGAATTCAGGGAACCCATCTTTAGGACAATCCTTAGGCCGGTCACTGCTCTTGATAAACATAACATCCTTAATTTGGGCGTGACCGGCATACGGTCCGATTACAATGTTGGATTCAGGGAGGATCATTTTATCGGTTATGTCTTCGGGATCGACTCCGGGCGGAATGAAGAGCACAGTGCGAACTGGTTTGGGTAGTGAGTTAGGAGGTGGAGGTGGCGGTGGCGGCGGAGGCGGAGAAGGGTTAGTGGAGCTGGAGACAGCATGGCGGCGGAAAGAAAGACGGTGGTGGAAGGAGGTGGGAGAAAGGGAGGCGAGTCGGAGTGGAGAAGTGATTTGTGGGAAGGAGGAGATGTATGTTCTGAGTAACATGTTTACCCGCCAATTTTCGATGTTTTTGAGTTCAATGATCAACTACTCAACTACTCTTGAGTTAGACCTATGCAAACAGTTGATTCGATTCGGTTTCCGAACATGTTAAATTGATGCGGTTTTTATCGACTTGACTTTATTTTTTGGGAAATTCGTGTGCCCTTGAGTTTTTTTGTTTTCTATGATGTACCCCTGAAAAACTAAGGTGTACACTGTAGAATATCCATTATTTTTTTGGGGGGTGTTTCTATCTTGTACCCTTTAAGTTTTCAGTTTTCCTTGATGTATCCCGGCGTTTTGTATAATACTAAATGTACCCTTAACCTTGATTAGTTATTACTAAGTATGATTAAAGTATAATAAAACGGTAATTTTGGATGTTAAGTGTCAACATGGCTTATATCTTTTTCTTTTATTTCACTATTATTCACCTTCTATTTATTTCATTAATTACTCCATTCTTCACCCTCCATTTTTTCCATAGTTGCGAAACCAAGTCTCAAATATATGTTGAAGGGATGTGGTTTCGAAGATTACGGTTTCAACATTGAATCCCCGAAAAGCGTATTGAATCCACTAGCCCGCGGGCTACCCGTCCCACAAGAAAAGGATGGGCACGGGTACAAAACTAGGCTCGTTTAAGCGGGCGGGCCTTAATATACTTTGGCCCGTTGCGTAAATTTTTTCTTCTTGGCACGGCCCATGTCCGGCCCAAACCTGAGAATGATCACCTCTAGTTTATCTTACCTTCATGTTTAATGCTTTGTTTTTCATCTTTGTTGTAATAGTTGTGGTCATTAAGATGTAATATCAAAACCATGAAAGTTAATGATAAATAATGCAAAGTTTGGTTGGAACATCTGGTAGATTTGCATCATTAAACCCGAAATAGGTGTAGTTTTTACAAAAGGCAGTTAGTTTCTACAAAAATGTCCAACTGACTAATTTGCATAATTAAACGCGTAATTATTCATATATCAAACATGATAAAAAAAAGTAGTGAATGGAGGAACCAGTATTGTTTCTTTATTTAAGCTTCCATTAGATCCCAAAAAAAGGATTATTGTTTCTTAATTAATTAACTATTTCGTTGTCCTCCTACGTTTCCCCTTTCTTGCATTATCCGAAGTACCAACTTGGCTACCTTCCCTTATCTCATTCAAGCTCTTGTACTGAGCAGGGTCTTTGGTCGCTTGGCTTTAGCTCTTTGTTTGTGTCTTCATTTTTTCGTTTTCTTTAGCTGTTAAGCCTCAATTGCATGTTTTGGGGTTATGGCCAAAACATCCACACTTCATGGACTTCACTTTCATTGATCTCTTCCCATTCCTCTATTCAATTGATTCTCTCCTTCTCTTTCGGGAGGGTCGGACAATGGCCCTCTTAAGTGTTGGAGTTTCCAAGCTTGGACAGTCAAGTGTTGGTTATTGAAAACCAATCACTGGTATATGCTTCAGGTTCTTTGTTAGCAGTTATGATGGCATGATTATAGACCTGACAAATGGGTCAAATGGGTCGGGTTTGTGTCGGGTCATCTCGGGTTTGCTCAATCTTTCGGGTCGGGTCGGGTCGGGTAGGGTCGCTTTCGGGTTTGGGTCAGTTTCGGGTTTGGGTCACTTCGGGTTTGGGCCATTTCGGGTATGGGTCATTTTGGGTCAGGACATTTTAGATTCATATCCGGTTTATTTAGGCCATTTTCAGGTCACACTGATCAAGTTAGTTTTCAAGTTAAGCCCGCGTCAAGCCAAACTCGCACGAGCCGACTTGGACCAAGCCGAGCTTGAGCTGCACGTGGGACGTCTCGTCTCATGATTATCACCCATAATCACAATAAATTGGGTCATTTAGGATCATTTCAAATTGGGTCGTCTATAGGTCGGTGGTTTCGAGTCGGGTTATTTTGGGTCGGGTCTCTTTCGGGTCAGTCAAGGTTCGGGTCGGATCTGGGTCGGGTCGGGTCAATTCGGGTTTCGGGTCATCCTCGGGTCAGGTAATTCCGGGTTGCTTTCGGGTTTTGGGTCAGCCTTATCGGATCGGGTCAATTTTGCCAGTTCTAGTAATGAATGACATATTTCCAGGGTATTCCGTCCAGCTATGACGGCACAAATGAGTGAGAAGGTTGAGTAAAATGGTCCAACTCCATATGCAAATGCTTATCTTGAAGCCAGTTGTGCAGATTTTAGACGTTATGAGGTGATAATAGATAGCGGTGGTGAATTTCAGGTGCACGAAGGGAACACAAAGTTCCATGTTAACATATTGATTGTACTTGTTTGTGAGGAATAATGGCAGGTAAACATTCTTGTAGAGTCATATTTGCTAATTAATCAGGAGGAATCAGTCCACTATATGTATAGTTATTAGTTTATCAGGAGAAAAAAAACTACTTAAAACTAAAATAAAATCATAAACTAATTATAACTAGAAACTAAAAACGAAAACATAATAAATGTACATTATAATCTATTCAACAAAATAATCCTAAACTAAATAATTGCAAAAAAAATTTATACTAAACTAATTAAAAAAAAGTCATTTGGCGGTTGTTATTGTTGGCGGTGGCGGGATGTGATGGTGAGGTGGCCAGCTCGACGTGGTGGTCAATAGGTGCTCGGTGGTGGGGAAGGGGTTTAAATTGTTTTAGGGTTTTTTTTAATATAGAGGATTTGAGTAAAGAGAGAGAGAGTAAGGATAGTATGGAATTTTTTTTTTAAAACGTCGACGATAATTACGTAAATGTTTAACAATCGGTTTTTTATTGTTCTTTACACCAAATGTCACTCTTTTATTGGAAAAGTTAATGTTAGTTTAAGATTGGAAAAAAAATGTATGACCCATAAAATAGTGGGAAAGATAATGTCACTGGGCTCACCGCTGATGTTGAGAATTGACAAGAGCCCCATTACAATTTTAGTGGTTTAGATTTAATTTTGGACTAATTGAAATGTTCTAATTTTCATCAGTAAAGATCATCTGTCTCACTTTTGTGTCTCATTTTATGTCTCACTCCATTTATATTCTGACACATCACCTATTACAAGAATAAAACATGCAATATATGTATTAATTGCTTGATGTGTCAAAATGTGTATGGAGTGGGATACCAAATGAGACAAATGATCTCCACTCAATTTTCATAAGAAAAGAAAAGGATTAGTGGAAATGAAGGAGATCTTATTCCGATTCAAGGTGAGTGTTATCAATGAGAGAAAAGGAGAAATAATATTTTTTGTGAGCTACCCCTCGAAAGTGAGAAGCTTTGTATGGCGGGCGCGTGAGTCGAATATGTAGACCCAGTGGCGGGGCTAGGATTTGAATTTTGGGGGGCGAAAAATTTTAGGGGGACGAACGACTATTTTCATAAGGAAATTTTTAAAAAATTCGAAAAACTTCGATAAAAACTTCGAAAATTTCAATCGCCAGGGGGGCGTGCGCCCCTGCTAGCCCTCCCTATCTCCACCATTGTGTAGAGCCAAGTTGTTTAAGATGTTAGGTGGCTATAGAAAGTGATATTCATGCTCTAATAATAATTACTTGCCCTCTTGCACGTAAAATATGGTCAGCAGCCAAGGTGGAGGATTGAGGAATGGGATGCATGCATTGATGCATGGGACAACATGTTGGGTTATTTGGGCAATTGAAAATATTACAGCCTTACAGGGGATGAACAAAGTAAGCTGGTCTATGGGATTCCTGAAATGCACGTAACAATGCATTTCATGAGGGGCTTCAGAGGGAGGCTGTGAGGGTAGTGGACACTGGACAATGCTTTGGGATATCGATCGGAGTGCGTGGAAAGAGGTATCGGTGAAGTGAAAGCCTCCTAATTGTGGTGGATGCCGCTTCTTTTGGGGATGCAGGGGAATGGAGTTGGAGTAGTAATACAAGACTAGTTTAGAACCCGTGCAAATGCACGGTATCCTAGACAATAATGTAAAAAGACTTTAAATATTATAACTTCGTAACATGCTTAAGCGATATAAGAGAAAAACAATTTGCTAGTTTTCACACAAAAAAAATTGGCGTGTAACTTGAGCCTAATTATATTTACCTAAAGAATGACCTTAACTAATGACTTAATTCTTTTACAATAAAATTAGCGAATTTGTAAAATGATATAATCAACTTTTACAACATTTGTATCAAAAGACAGAAAAATAAAATTATGAAACAAATTATACAAAATATTTCTCTCATATTATCATACAGTATGATTAATGCAATTTCACATGTGTAGAAATATTAAAATATGCATTAATGTGGGTTTATATATGGAAATTAGTAGTAGTAATTCTATTTATGGTATAGAATTAATATGATATGATGTGAGGACTAATTATAGAACATTTTACTTTAGGCGGGAAAATTATGAAGACCTCTTATTCTTTTAGTATAAGGGGAAGTATAAGGGGGTGATAAAGAAACGGTATATTAAAATATACCGTAGAATATTATATTGACATTGTGGCATAAAATATGTCCGGTTACCATATCTCCCCTATATATAAAAGCTGGGTTTTTTCCAGCCTTCCTATTGGCTGGAAAAAAAACTCATGCTTTTTGAACTTTTTTTTTCAAGTAGGGCCCACACGTTTTCTTAAATATTTAATTACTCTCTCTCATACCCATAAGAATTATATACACTGTAACATACTTTCATACATCAAGTTTATAATACATAAAAAATCTAGATGCAAACATTAAAATAATAAAATAATTTTAATAAATGTTGTTTTTCGTAATATGATGTAACAAATATGGAGACGGCAAGCTAATACATCAAAAACAAAAATAAGTAATCACATAAATCTAAGAGAACA
The DNA here is from genome assembly GCA_022085475.1 of Heliosperma pusillum. Lineage (NCBI taxonomy): Eukaryota > Viridiplantae > Streptophyta > Magnoliopsida > Caryophyllales > Caryophyllaceae > Heliosperma > Heliosperma pusillum. The sequence goes on from JAIUZE010006913.1 coordinate 17,302, forward strand.
GATTTCTCAAGAAAAAAAAAATCTCAAAATAAACCGATTTAAGATGATGAAAATTTACTATAACGCTTGAGGCATTTGAAAAAATAGTACAAATAAATATTAATAATGAATCATCAAATAAATGTATAAAACTTTAAGTCGTTAAATATAGAAAAATATTCATAAAAATAATATGAAGCTATTAAAGTTGATAATATAAATAAATCTCAAAACTTAGATAGAGTTTCCCTATATTTTATCATAAAATAATCCTTGAAAATTGTTCTACTAAAATGAACTAAAATCCATAATTTTATTTGAACTTAAATGTGATTATTGAGAATGAGAAAGACAGAAGAAAGAAATATTGAGAAACAAAGAAGGACTTGAGCAACGACAAGTGAGCACATACAAAGGAAAAGTTAGGGTTTTTGTTAATTTATAGGTCAATTATTAGTGACGACTAACGATAGTGGGATACTTGACATTATGGGCTAATTCATCAAGGGCTTTGTTCAACCGCGTATTTGTCGCACAAGCCCAATTGTATGATGACATAATGACATACGAAGTACGTTATATTCCTAAAACTAAGTACTATGGTATAAAATATGAAAATTCTTATTTAATACGGTTATTATTATCCGTCTTAAACTTAAGATGGGTTAAATATACTCATGTTGAATAAATATAACACAAGAATTTATTGAAAAAGATAAAAAGATTTTTGTTATATATGATTTATACGTAGGGTGATATATGATCCTTCTTAATCTTAACACGGATATTATCGTCTTAAGCAAAACTCGCTTTACAAAATAAATTTCCTTAAGATGTATTTATTTCCGTCTTAAATATTCTGTCCTTTTATATTTAAAATGAGAAAGGCACTGAATAATACTTCATCGTATGGCTTTATATGGTTAATAATATTCGTACTTTTTAACATAATAATTTATCATCTACAGAGTACTTCGTAGTATATTCTATTTTACTATACGTCATTTTTTCTTGGCACACACAAATACGGCCTGTAAAACAGGTTAGGCAGGCAGTCTACAGATTCGGTCACTTTGGGTTTGAGTAAAATACATGTTGAGTTAATTTCGGGATTGCAAAATACAGGTTTATACGGGTTTGGGTCGAGTTTCGGATCAGAAACGGGTCTGATTGACGCACGTTTACAAATGTTTATTTTCTCTAATTGTAATTATAAACATATAATTATTCTTAATTTTATATTTATCCACTTTAATATATCATGCATGTTTGTAAGAATATGCATTTTTTGTTTGATATATTCGATATTGCAATGTTATACGAAGTATTTGATTGATTTGTTGTGACATGTACGTCACAAACAGTAACTATATTTATATGGTAATCATTTTAGCATTTATTTATTTGTTAAAATTAAACTATGTTTTAAAATAAAGAGTAACATATTTTATTACAAAAAATTTATAAGTTTAAATTATTTCTATAATTTTATATTTGTTTTATTTACTTTAAACTCAACTATTTAATAAATTTACTTATTTTCGGGTTGGTCACGGGTCATGTGGGTCTTGACCCTAAATATTTGGGTTATTAACAAGTTGGGTCGCCTTTGGGTTTAATTTAAGTCGAAAAGGGCGGGTTTTTTTTTTACGCATTTCGCTCGATTTCCTGGCTTGAGTCATCGTTTGACAGGTCTTCAATTTAGTCTGAATTTCAGCCGGTTACGACCATTGGGCGATGTAACTTAATATATGCATTTCTATAAATTGGTTTAATGTCAAACTACAAAACTAAGCTGACTTGGGCAATCTGTAATGTGTTGACCACGTGTAGCTTACATTTTCTTTCTCTTAATAGTCATTTTATATGATTCTAAATTATATAAAAACAGAAAATATATAGACACGGGATTATTATGTTCTAATAATGTTATTATTATTATTATTATTATTATTATTATTATTATTATTATTATTATTATTATTATTATTATTATTATTATCATACATAATATTATTCAATTATTCATTCTGATTCTTATGTAAAATATATTCGAATCAATCGAAAAAAAATATTTAAAATATCAATGTTTTTAAAAGCAATCCCGTGTATTTTTGCACGGGTTTAAAACTAGTTATAAAGATTCTAAGGTTTCTATTACAGGAAGACCATATATATAGCACGATTCTAATAGAAATCTTATAATCTCTATAATTTGGTAACCAAATATATTTCATGCTACAATATCAATATAATATTCTAAAGTATATTCTAATATACCGTTTCCTTATCACAAGGTCACTAGATCAGATAGGGTGTATTATTAGAGCTGGATTTCAGCAAGTTAAGGAGAAGGAGTGGGATCCGGACATGGTTGAAGCTAAGGCGGCTGTGTTTGGAGTTGAAATAGCAAGACACAAGCGCTTGAAAATGTGGTTTTAGCAAATTCATTTGGTTAACTACCATGAAATTCAATCACTCATGAGTTTGCAATTACTTGGGAGCCTTGGTAAATGGTAATCCAACTCTTCCATTGTAGAGGAGTTGAGAACTTTTTTGCAATATTGAACTTCTACGTTTTGCCAAAAATGGGTGACTAAATGAGTTCCTATTTTGTGATTTAAGGGATTTTTCAACTCCCGTGATTTACAACGGGCAATCAAACAAGCATTTAGAATTTGGGCAACTTGGTAGAACTATCATGAATCTAGTAGATTGCTTTCATAGACTAAAATTTAGTTTTGTGAAGAGGGCAGGGAATATTGTGGCACATGCCATAGCTCATTTATCGCCGATATACTACTCTACTAGATATTGGGTTAGTTCAAGTCTGGAGTCTATTGTTGAACTTGTAGACACCGATATTGCCTATAGCTCGTCTATCCCCAATATGCTACTCTTCTAGATATTGGATTAGTTCGAGTCCGGAGTCTGTTGTTGAACTTTTTAACACGGATATTGCAGTAGCGTTTACTTAATCAATAAAGCTAATTTTTCCCAACGAAAAAAAAATTTATCGATGAGAATGGTCTAAAGATTGGTAGCGCTATTTGAACTAAAGATTGTATTTACGTAACATAATCACCAATACCAGTAGCAGTTGTATGCAGCATGTCATTTAATTAACTCAAATTTTCATGGAAGACATATTCATCTTTAATAATAAAGACGCGTCAGATTCTTTCTTATAAGGAGGCAAGTGAAGATCTATTTAATTCCTCACTTGCAGATCCCCACTTGCCCTCTCACTTGCTCCCTTGTGAGAGGGAATCTGACCCATTTTCAATGAGATCAACTATTTAATTAAATAGTTGTCACTTTTCACATTGACTAGTAGAGTTTCTATTCTCAGAATGGACTGTTCTCTCCTTTGATCGATCCATAACGATATATATGGACCTTGCTCGAGTCGATATGAAAAGGATCCCCTTTCTTTTCACCAACACATGTAATCTAGTGGTGTGCATGCAAGGCCTTTTTGTGGTGATCCCTCAAAACCTTGCTTTCTTCTTTTAATTCAATAATAATAATGTTATCTTAATGCAACTCTCCCAATGTTTTTAGGTATTTGCACTCAAAAATTTAATGGAGATAGTTGTACTTGGGATTTGAGAGACATAGAGTACTACCTCTGTCGCAATAGATAGTTATTTATTTACCTTTTTTTGTGAAGAGAATATTGAAACAAAAATGCTATTAATCGAAACAGGGTAAGTAATAATTAACAGTTGAAGATGTTTTAGCCTAGCGGTTGAAATGGAGATATAATTGCCATTATAACTCATATTTTAATCCTTCCACATACACTTTTAGGTCTCGTTTGATTGCCCACCCAATTCATGGGAATTCTAGAATCCCTTGAATTGTGATATTCGTAACTTGTTTGGTTACCCCATATTTTGTAAAATGAGGGAGTTTTAAACTCCATAGGAGTTTCCAACTTCTATATGGGGAATTAAACTACCTAGCCCCAAGGTCATTGGAAACTCCTAGAAAAATGAAACTCCAACATGGCAACCAAACATGAAAATGCAATTTCAAATTCTAATGTAGGAGATTAGATCATGGGAATTGCAAACTAACACAGAAACTTAATTCTTGTATGAATCAAACGAGCCCTTATATTGGAACACCCTTGTAGAGTTTTAGCTCATTTGGCATAATTTTTTTTTAACCAAACAACAAAAAATTGCTAAGAAACTCAACTTAACCGATTGATTTTATTATTTAACACTTACTCCCTTCCAATACAATGAGGCACAATTGCATAATAATCCATAAAATGAAAAATAGACAATCGGAGTTAATACTTATGCTTTATTGATAACTTTAATAATAACCCTTATATATTTTACATAATTGACTAGGTATACTTTGTCATCTCAACGATACCAATATCTATAAGGGTATATTTTGTTCACCAAATAAAGATATATATATTTTACATAATTGTGAGTTTCATATCCATAGCTCAAACACACAATGACACAAGCTATGCATTTCTCATACTCAGGGAGGAGGGTGAGTATGAGATTGATTCACATGAGTATCAAATTTATTAATCAACGAATCAAGTTCCAAACTCATATCGTCCGGTTATAATTTTTGATTCCAAACTCATAACCACGCGTGACTCTCTAAGAATTCGATTGGCATGAGAAGTGGAGAAAGGGATAGAGATTCAAAGATCATTAACTACACTTTGTGTCTTTCTTAACTTATTACTCCGTATTAAATATACCTTGAAAAGTTTAGAGGGTCCCTGCCAGATTGCACTTACAAATCATGCGCACTACTGTTTATAGATAGAGATAGAACAATATTACAGATTTACATGAACTTTATAATTTATATGAACTTTATAATTAATTTTGACCCGACCCACCGAAAGATTATTCTTTTTTACTTCAAAAATTATCCGATACATACGTTTAAAGATTTTGGTCAGCACGTTAAAGAAGAATACCTTTAACTTTCTTTCTTCCTTGATGAGTTGATTATGATTTATGATTATCGTTACATACTTACATCTCCCCAAAAAGTTTATTATTGTCCACTTAGTGTATTAAACATAAATACGAACGAATAAGGAATAGTTGCTGAAAATTCTGTGATTCTCCACTTCTTGGTGGTTGATAATTAATCAGTAATTTTATATTTAATATACTCTTATTTCTTTTTATAAATGTGCGTTTTTGTTGGAGTATATAATTACTAAGATCAAATTACTCAAATGGTCCATTTGTCATCCACTTAGTAGAACTCAAATAGTCTCTTACTATTTCCTTAATCTTTGTGCCAAAAGCAAAGATAAACAAATGAGCGGGAGAGAATATTTTTTAGGATAAATTAGATTTGGGTTTGAAAGTATATCAGACGCTATATAAAGCGTCTCTTATTATAATTGTCAGACAACAACTATCATGCAATACAATTAATTTTTAGAAGATTCTAGGTCTAGGTTTCTAGGCACATCGTCAACCGCTTTTCATTCATTTAGTTCGCTCTCATCCATCCGACGATTACGGATGGATTGTATTAATGAAATGGGGATAAATCATCATAAGATGATAAGATGGTAATGAAGTGAATTTTATCTACATACATGATTATGTCCAACGATGAAACTGAAGTCCCTAAATGACAACAACTGGGAATACTCGAAGTCATGACTCTATCTAGCTGGTCCAAACCTATGAAACTATTCGTCAAGAAAATTATACTAAACAGGCTAACCCATGCTTTCATAAGTCACTACTCAGTACTCATAGCCTCTTCTACTAGTTTCTAGATATCCCGTATATCGGTATACCTAGTGACTATGAATATACATACTTCCGTCCTGATCAATTGTTGTTTTATTCTTTTTTAGGGTGTCTCAGTTAAATGTTGTTAATTCTATATTTGAAAGGTTTTCTAATGACTAATTTAACCTCCCAATAAAACTAGTGTCCACTTGTCATTCACTAAGTATAATCACCTACTCTTTAAAGGACAACAATTGACTGAAACAGAGAGTATATATATTACTTGCTACCCACAACTATCAATTTATCAAACCAAGTTCATACTTAAAAAAGAGTTTCTGATCACAAATTTATGACTTTTTTTTTTACATATTTGCCTAATTTAGCTCAATCCACATAATTATGATCGGGGTTTGATAATCAACAAATTTAGATTGATAGATTCTTCTATATATATGTAAATTGGTTGATTATTTATTTTAACCAATCTACTAAGTAAATATGTTGGGGGATGAGCATATTTCAATTTACCATTTCACGAATTACTCCTTTCTTTGTCGTCTAGTCAATAATTTACATTTGTTTTATTTTTTCCTTATAAAATAAAGCAAATGTAAGTTATTCATTAGGATAGGGAGAATAACAATTTTGTCACTTTTGAGATCTTAAAATTAAAAACAAAACCTATGTAACCGTAAAGTCAAGACGAAATTTTGACTAAAAACGTTAGATGGTGCATACGACAAAATATGTAACTGTTAGGTGCTTTAGGAAAAAAAAAGTACTATAGGTGCCATATTTGCAAATGAAATAAATATAATTTGCTCTATAATATTAAAAAAAAAACATCCTTATTAAAATGCATTTGCAAAACACAAAAAAAATAAAAAAAAATTATTTATCTATCTATCTTCTATACTGACCAATTATAATCCTCTTTGTTTCCTAAAAGAAATAGAGAGTTCATTTTCTATTAACACTTAAAACTTCATATCCAATGTCAATCTATCGAACCGCTTTTTATATTGAGAAAATAATGCAATGAAAAGATAAATTTTATACGGAGCTAGTATCATATATATCATCTTGAGAGACAAACCTCGCTCTATTTGTTTTTTAGGAAATTTAGAAGATCCAAGTCATTCAAAGGAACAATAATATAAAAGGTATTTGTATATTAGGAAACAAGTGAAATCATCAAAACTATACACTACAACAAAAAAAGCATTTTGCGACGGAATTCAAATCCGTCATAAAATTGACTTTGCGACGGAATTTTTGATGTTTTGCGACGGATTTTTTGCGACGGGTTGCATTCCGTCGCAATACATCATTTTGCGACGGGTTTTGCGACGGAAATTCCGTCGCAAATAATTTTTTTAGCGCGGAATTTTTGGCTCGCGCGGGAAAATATATTTGCGACGGATTAATGGATTTGCGACGGAAATTCCGTCGCAAATCCATCCCACATCGGAAAAAAACAGCACATTTCTTATGTTTATATAGAATCCCTCAATTCTTACATTGAATATGTGACTTATGAATTGAAGCGGAAAAACATGCGGTAAAAAAAATCGCGCGAGATAAATTCACTCGCGAAATGATAAAATGAAAAAAAAAAAAATATATATATTGAAAAATGTTTGCGACGGAATTTCCATCGCAAAAATTTGCGACGGAATTTCCGTCGCAGAATCTACCTTTTGCGACGAAAATTTGCGACGCAGTGCTTGTGACGGAAATTCCGGCGCAAATGCCTTTTTGCGACGGAATTAAGGGTATTTGCGACGGAATTGTCCGTCACTATTCATATTTTTTTTTGTAGTGATATAATAAATCCTGAAACCAAGGGATTTCGATGTATAAATAAAGTTACACAAATTAATTATACTATACAGTTTTTAATCGATATCGATGTCTAATAGTCCTGATCAAGGGATTTCAATGTAAATATTATATAATTTTGATTGAAGGAATACCAAAATAGGTGATTTTCCTTAAAATAAACATGACCCACTTATGGTATTAATTAGTAGCATAGAATATACATTAAATTAAAAATTTATAATTATTTAACTTAAACAAAATATTTTGGAAACTATATATTAAAAGGTAAAGAAATCAAACTAGGTTTCCAAAAGATATAATATTGCATAATTCTAAATTGATTTAACATATATGTAATATATTTATATAAATATATGAGTTTCTTAAAATTGCATGTTCAACTATCAGGTAATCAAATTATAGTAATCACTCAGTTCAATAGTCAAAGTAACAATATTAGAACCGAGAGTATTGAAAGTAATAGAACAACAACGGGAGTAATGAAATTTTTAATATTAATGCGGCATTAGTGAAAATATCAATAATTACGGTGAGAGTAGTGAAGTAATAATAATTACGACGGGAGTAGTGAAAGTAACAGTAGTAATAACGATTGTAATAAAAGAAACAATACTAACAATAAAAAAAAAATATAAACAATTAGCCGACCAATTGAAAGTAAAATATTAATAGTGGGAGTAATGAATTGTCTAATAATTTATTTTATAGTAATTTTAAGATATGTCATAAAAAAAAATATATTGATGATAAATTTATGAGTTACACAACTTTAAAGTATATTTAATTAAAATATATATTTTAATGATAAATATAGGTACCTCGGGCGGAGTCGTACACCAATACTAGTTTAATACTTATAATAAAATGATATCATCAACCATAGTATTATTATACTACATTATTAGATCATAATCAATCAATTGTACATTTTGCATATCAACAAATACCTTACTTCTTCAAGAAAAAAAATTACTTAGTATTAGAAACATTTTTCTATGTAAAAATAAGTTTATTCTTGAAAAAATAAACACGTGGAGGATTCGTATTTAGTCGATATATATTCCATGAGTATTAAACACGTTAGTGAACGCCCCCCACAATTACTTCTTTGCCCTTTATCATTAATTGACCACCAAATTTATTATTTCCGTCTTAATATTTTAAAAATCAAACCGTAATAATATTTACGTCTTAATATTTTAAAATTCAAACCGTCATAAATTTTTCGTCTTAATAGAGTGCAATTATGACAGACAAAGTAGTCATAACCGTTAGAAATTTAAAATCGCTTCAATTTTCATTATTCAAAATTCAAAAAACCGTTTCAAACCGTTATAAATTCAAAATCGCTTCAATTTTCATTATTCAAAATTCAAAAAACCGTTTCAAACCGTTATATATTCAAAATCGCTTCTTTCTCATTCTCATCTCTTCCTTTCAAACTTCAAACTTCAAACTTCTTTCTCATCTCTTGTTGATCTTCATTTCAATCTTCTTTCATTTGTACAAGGTATGTTCAATCTTTCTTCTTTATTTATTCAATTAGTATAGATTAGTTTATAGGTTGAGGTAGATTAGAAAGCATGTGACGATTAGAGCCCATTAGGTTGCGTTATTTTGAATTTGTATTAATCGTTAATGGTTGAATTTACTAAAAAAAAAAAAACCCGGAAAATGGTCTATTCGTGTAATCTACACGTCTGGGCCATGGCTCATTCGTGTGAATTACACGAATGGACCTGGGCTAATTCGTGTAATCCACACGAATGAGCCACGTCCCAGACATGTAGATTACACGAATTGGCCCAGGTCCATTCGTGTAGTTCACACGAATGGGCCGGTTTTTTCCGGTTTATTTATTTATTTTTTTTAAATTGTCTTATAATGTAATTATATTTACGTATTTTTATTATGTAATATATATTTACGTACTTTTATTAATTACAAATTAAATGTTGGTTGGTTTTTTTTTTTTTTAAAAAATGTCTTATTATGTAATTATATTTACGTATTTTTATTATGTAATATATATTTACTTACTTTTAGTTTTTTGTATTATGTAATTAAATGTTTGATAATATATATACGTACTTTTATTAATTACAATTGTAATTACGTTTTTTGTATTATGTAACTAAATGTTTATTTTTTTTATTATAATTTGTATAATGCAGATGTCGGAAAATGATGATCGTAGGTCTAAACTTCATGCATCATATCGTCGGAAAAAAGTTAATGTGAGGGTTGGAGATACTAGTATTGGGTCGAGAGAAATACCAGAAATACCAAATGAGCCCGATTTTTATGAAGGGGAGTTTCAACAGTTCGAGAGAGAACTTGAGGAAGAGGAACGAAATTATCAAGGGTCGGGAAATGATGAGGGGGATAATGAGGAGGCGGGTAATGTTGAGGGGACAAATGTGGAGGCGACTTCTGTTTTTCGGGTTAGACGGGGTCCGCAGGGTAGGTTTGAGAGCTATGCTTCGGGGTCTAGCAGTTCGGGGGTTGAACCACGTAGGAAAGTAAGGGCTAGGAGGAAAGATTCGAGCTGGATATTGACAGGGCCATCACAGGGGGGTCCTTTAGTACCGGATGTGATTCCGAGTTTTGGTGGACACATTGCTTACGTTATGTGGAATCAGCGTGGCTTTGAGCGTGGTTTGTTGACTAAATACACTAGAGAAAGATCATTAGTTGAGCTCCGTAAGTGGATTTTGCCAGATGAGGTTCGCGCGATAGTTGAGGAATTGGATCTTAGTCATTTGCCCGACATTATGCATAAAAATTTGAACATGCCATTGTTGTGTGCATTTATTGAGAGGTGGCAGCCGGACACCAACACATTTCACATGCCATGGGGTGAGATGACGATACTGCTGCACGATGTTGCGGAGATCCTTGGGATTAGTATTGATGGGGATTCTTGTAGCATACCCGAGGCTGATATGACACATTCCGTGCTTGGTATGTCGGAGTTGTTGGCTATGACTGAGGCTCAGTTAGGAGAGCAGTGAGAACAAGGTAATGATGCAAAGATATACAAGGGCAATTTGATTTTACAAAAAGCTTTGAAAGAGTTGGTTGAGGGGGGCAAGCGGGGAGTGGCTTCTGAGGTTCAGGGTTACTTGATGATCTTATTGAGTTCGACATTATTTGTTGACAAATCTAGTGATAGGGTTCGGGCAAACATATTCCCGTTGCTTAGAGATGTTCGTAGCATTAGTAAGTATGCTTGGGGTGTCGGCACATTGGCTTATTTATATAGGCAGTTGGGTATTTCTTCGAGGGCTGATTGTAAGGGTTTATGTGGTTGTTTGACCTTGTTGCAGTCGTGGATCTTCGAGTACTTTCCCTGTTTTAGGCTGATGACGACCTTGGTAACCAGTCCTGATACTCCGAGGGCTTCAATATGGTCTACCAGTTCCGTACCACGCGCTGAGGCGGATAGAGCACTTGTAAAATACCGAGAGCAGTTGGATTTGTTGCCTATAGAGTCGGTAGCTTGGAGACCGTACCCTTAGAATCCCGAGACTGAACACCCTAGTACCGCGTTTCAAGGGTTGTTGAGATTTATCGATATTGTTGAGCCATACTATCCTGAGAGATGTCTTCGACAATTTGGGTACATGCAGACCATCCCGCCCCCATGCCTCCCACTGACAGGGCTTACCGTCCAGTTAAGTCGATTGCATATGATGTGCAATATGACGGTGCGAGGTTGGACTACGTGTGGAATAATTGGAAAATTCACAAAGTACATTTGGATAGGCGTTCATTGTCCGCTCACCCACCACATGCTTACACGCAAGGGTATATGGAGTGGTTTAGTACACATTCGCATCCTTATGTGATGAATGTTCCCCGTGATGACGGTGAGCTGCCCGCATCGAGGTCCCACTTTCCGACTACGGTACGGATAATATATATTTAATTTTAATATTAATGTGTATTCATATAAATGTGTTTCAATTTTAATATAACCGTCTATTCCTTTACTTTGCAGGTTGGTCAGTCGCTTATTCACCGCTTCTCACATTTTGATGATGTTGATGACCCTGCAATGACCGGAGAATTTAGGCAGTTTATGAGAACCTCGCTTCCAGAAATACGAGCATACACCGGTAGATCCCCAGCTGTTAATAGGGGGAGAAGCTCACGTGGTCGCACCGATAGAGGTAGAGGCTCACGTGGCCGCACCGATATTCCGAGAATCAGTGGTCGCAGCGATGGAGCGAGAGCTAGTGGTAGCACCGATGGAGGGAATGGTGGTACCGATGGCGGGATTGGTGGTACCGATGGCGGGAATTGACGTTTTTTTTTGTTGTTTGTTGGATTGTTTTTAGACTTTGTTTGTTGGGATTGTTTTTAGACTTTGTGTGTTGTTTTTTTTTTTGACTTTGTTTGTTGGATTTTTTTTTAAACTTTGTTTGTTGGTTTATTTTAAGACTTTGTTGGACTTGGTCGTTTGAATTTGTCATTAAAAACGAATGATCAAAAAACGAAAACAAATTCTTGATAAATAAATTGTTAAATTACAAACCAAATACAAAACTAACTACTTCTAGGATCCCGCAAAAGTACCCTATTTACATAATCCCACCAAAAATCAAGTCTGTCTTTATAAATAAATTCATAATATTCAATGTCGAGAGAACGATTACGCTTCCATAAATTGTGTATAAAAGGCATGTCACATTCGTCATTCATGCGTACACGAACCCAATGATCACATGTATGAAGTATCCACAAAATACCATACGGAGCTCGAGCACCTGATGTAGACCGTAGAGGTAAGTACATGGAACACCCAAACCATGAATGTACACCATTATAGTATGACATATTCAAGCAACATACTATCCAATTGAAAGCCGTTGCAAAACCAAATAAATCTAAGCCTTCCATCCAATTAGGCTTCTGACACGGTGCATGTGTAGCCCATTTGATTCGTCTACAAGCTTGGTCACGTTCACCATAGTAAATGATCGCATAAACAGGGTTTTTCAACTCTAGCAATAGTAGTCGTCGCATTTGTAGATAGTTTTTCTCATCCCCTGTTCTTGCATGTGAGACAACTCGAAATCCACAATGACCATCGCCTCTAGGATCAAAAGCATCTAGAAACCCATGTTGGTTCGGCACCGGTACAAAGTCCTTATATCCAAAAGCCTCGATGTCACTGAGAAGATTATAATTTATCTCAAGAGGAGGACCTTCACCTACATTGAATTATTTACAACATAAGTTAAAAGAAAATAATAACAGAAAATTAACTAAAGCTAATAATAACAGAAAATTAACTAAAGAAAATAATAACAGAAAATTAACTAAATAAATTAATTGTAAAACTAGAATGTACCTCCATTATCGTTACTTGTTGACGTTGACGTACTCTTGTACCTACGTCTGGCATGCTCCACACCTGATTGATTACGAGTATTGGACTTTCTTGGACGGCCACGAGGTATATCTACAATTTCCGGGGTTTCAACAACCTCGTTCTCGGGAAACAACTTACTGAAGAGCGTCTCAATAACATCTCTTTGGACTGATTGGTGGGATGTTCGAACTTTATTGAAGAGTTCCTCCATGACTTCATTACGGTCACAACGACGATGACTGGATTTCGTGTAAGCCAACCTTGACCAAAATTCATGCACATCTTCTGGGTGGATTCTTTTGTTCAGAACCCACAAATTATGTAGCATACAAGCACACAACAATCTATGGGTGTTCCATAAAGTACATCCACATTCTCCCTCCATATCATCACCTAAATTAGTACCGCGAATAAACTCCATTTCCATTTCCGTAATAGCTGTCGCTGATACTCTTCCGCTCAACATTGAAAATAGTTCCCGATGAAACAAATTAGAGACAAAGGTCTTGCTAATTGATTCTTCCAATGTCCTTCGAATCTCAATGTGTTGACCATGCATCATAACATCAGTCCGTCTCCACAAATTGTCCAAGGTAAGCTCAGCTGATCCTAACTACATCTTCAATTGCGCATGAGCGGACTCAACTCTAGATGTAGATGTGTTACCAAAATGAATCACCAAATTAGTGAAACATTTGGCAAACATATGAATTTTAACCCACCATTGAGTTTCAAGATAAGTGATAAGTCCGGGTTGATAAGCATACTTTCTCCTTAACTCGCCCCACTCGCTTTGAGAATCATCAAACGTTTTTGCTTCAACCACTTTCTTCCAAGCACCATGTGCTATACGTTTTCCAAAAGTTCCATCTTTTCGCAAGTTTGTAGCTTTCGTCTCAACTGCATTGTAAATATGCCACAAACACAAGAAATGCGGAGTTGTTGGAAATACATGGGGAAGTGCTGCAAGTAGACTGCCTTCGTGATCAGTGACAATGACCGTCGGTTTCACAGAAGGTTCCAACAAAGGTTCCAGCCTCCTCAAAACCCAAGTATAACCATCGGTTGATTCTCTCATTATCAATGCATACCCTATTAAAAAACTTTTGCCAACGGGAGTGACACCAACACATTGGACCAAAATAAGCCCATATTTGTTGGTTTTATACGTAGAGTCTATCAAAATCACATTTGGCCATGCTTTAAACATTTGGGCTGCCTCAGGGTGAACAAACCAAACACGTTCAAGAGCTCTTGTTTCCTCATTTACCATGAAATCACGGATATATTCAGCTTTGGTGGCCAAGTGCAACATATATTGCACACTATTCCTCCCGTCTCTATCTTTTGCACTAAGTCTGGCATTTTCATTGTATATTTGTTCCAAGCGCGGTGTCGGTTGATCAGGAAACAAACGTGTGAGAGCATATCTAACCATCCCCGGTTTGACATGAGACTTACGCTGTTGCTTAATAAATTCCTTTTGTTCATCATTAAATTGTGCTCTACGTCTATGACCTTCAAGGAACTCTCCAAAAGAGTGATTGTGAAACCCACATTTTGGAACCACTACCCACATTGCCAAAACCTCTTTTAACCACTTTCAATGCAAATCGACACATAATTTTTTTTGTAGCTGATTTCCTTAACGGTTTCTCCGGATTCTTGGCATTGCTTATATAAGGTCCATACCGATCACATGTGATCAATTTAAACGGGGGACGCTTTTCCATGTGATACGTGTGCTTTCACAAATGAAACCCCAACCCGTAAGCAACCTCATTACATTTATCAAATGCTTTCTCAAACGTTGTAAAGGAATTTTCGAAGATAAAAGAATCGCCGTAATTCACACCATCCCCCGTCGGTCCTTCTTTATTTTCCTAATTAGTTCCATTAAAAATTATATATATTAAATACATTTTGTTTTTTTAAAAAAAAAACGACTTACAATTTTTTTTTTTTTAAAAAAAAAAAAAAAAAAAAACCCTAATTACACGAATGGGCCTGGGCCAAAACGTGTGAAATACACGAATTAGCCTGGGCCAATTCGTGCAGATCACACGTTTTGGCCTGGGTCCATTCGTGTGGATCACACGTCTGGGCCTGGGCCAAAACGTGTGATCTGCACGAATCGGCCTGGGCCAAAACGTGTGATCTGCACGAATTGGCCATGGCTAATTCGTGTATTTCACACGTTTTGGCCATGCTTATTACGCGAATCTGACACGATAGCATAAGTCGACTTAAAAAAAAAACGAATTTCGTAAATCGAATTTTACCGTCGCATTTCCGGTCTCGTTTTCCGTGGTTTCCGTGGTTTCCGTGTTAACCCGTTCCTCCTCGTCATTTTCGTGACCCGTATTGTCGTCCCCTTCATCAAACCCGCTATCCTCGCCGTAAGCATAATTAGCGTATTCATCGCTATAACGATAATGTTGTTGCGCATTCCACACGTTTGCAAATCGAGGTTCGTTATCATAAGTATTGTACGACGTAAAAAGATATTCGTAAAAATCATTACCGTCACTCATTTTCGAAACAAAGGAAAAAATAACTTTTAGAGAGATTTTTTAGAGAGAAGGGCAAAAATGGAAAATGAAATGAAAATAGGGGGCGGGATGAGTAATAAGGGGGCGGGATATAGCATTTTTGACCAATATTCATTAGAAATGATTTATAGCACTTAAGAAAAGGTCTTGTGGTTTTCAAGGAAAAAAAAACACTAATAAGTGGCATACTAAAACTATATCAAATTGAATACTTTATTAGTTTATTGATAAAAAGTCTCAAATTTGAATTTAACTCGTCATAGTCGATATTCTATTCTAAAATTCTATTCTAAAATGGCTTAACTGAACAAATTTGAAAGTGCCAAGTAATTAACTTAGTGACCTAATGAGAGATATACCAATATGAGTAAGAGTTGCTAGTAATTGTTACAAGTCGGATTTTTGTGCTCTAAATTGGCATGAAACATTAAAATGTTTTTATTGGATTTTAACAAACACTATCGTATTGTATTGCATAAATATATAAACGGTTTTTCTAACATGTGCCCTTAGACCATCCCCAAGCAGAGGTCGCGCTAATTAGGTCGCGATCCAGTTTTACTCTTAATCCACTTTATTTATCTTGACCTACTTTCACCCTCCCAAGCAAAATGTCACGACCTAATAGGTCTTCAACCCAATCATTTTCCACTTCACAATCCATATTATATACTTTTCTCTATTGTTTTTTTATTATTCAACCAATAAAAATTGTCCACCTAGTGGTCAATAAGGTGGTCAATTTTGCTCCATCATGGTCACAAATTGACCTTTTATGTAGAATGGTCACAAATTAGCAAAGAAGGTCACAAATTATCTTTGTTTAATTACATCATTAGCATGACCAAGCAAGGTCATGACCTACCAATTGACCTTGCTTGGGGATGGTCTTAAGGCACATGTTAATAATCTTTAAATGAAAAGTTTAGCAATAAATATCATGGAAAATTAAAATAATTAAACACTTTTTCAAATTCCAATGCCATATTTATTGTTAAATTTTTCATTTAAAGATTATTAACATGTGCCCTAAGGGCACATGTTAGAAAAACCGATATATAAAATATCCATTTATATTTTATACTAAATTCTAAACAATCAAATTTCATATCAATTGATACTAAAAAAATTATTTGCTAAAAAACAATATCTCAACAACAGTAAAAAAAAAAAGTTACCCATATCCGATAATCCGCTACCACTATACAATAAAGAAAATGCCATTAACGTAGTGGATCCCGAGTTAAATTCCCCTCCCATTTTTCTCCATTTAATGATCTACGAAAAACACATTATAACCGGTTTTACCATAAATTATAGAAACTAATTAAAAAATATAAACTACTAAAAACAATTACAACAACAACTTTAATTGGCATGCCCGCCTGCCCGGCCCCTTGCGATCCATGAGGGAATTTATCTAATATACTAATTTTAAATGATTTTTTTAGTAAAACTTTAATACATCCGAATAAGTTAACAATTTTGCAAAAAAAGGAGTATATTATAGAATCGTAAAAAAAAAAAAGAAGAACATAGGGTAACCCGTAGGCCGTAACCATAGACAATTATCCCTTTTCTGATGCGTATTTGATAGCTAGAATTCTTATTGCATGTCGAAAAGAATTCGTGTATTTTGAATCACGTTTAAATTATAGCTATATGTTAAGATCATATCTTTAAATTCTACGGGTCGAAGCCTCTACTTAAAGCCAATTCATTATTTTCATTTACATCTTATATTAGTAAATTTACTACTCTCCATCTACAATTATTTTCTTCTCCTAATATAGGGGAAAAGTATTTTTTAATGTAACAAGTAAACAGTCGTATATATAGAGGAGTACAAATAAGAAAGGTATCACAAATTCTCATTTCAGACGGACATTTTCTGTCTTAAGTTTAAGACGATTCAAATACATACCAAATCATCCAATTTATTGTCTAAAATATACCAAAAAATTATCTTTATTACCACAATACCACCGCTTAATAATATTTGACTCGTCTTAAGCCTTAGACGGATAATTAACATCTTAAATCATAGTTACTCGTAGAGTTTATAACTTTATACCTTTAGAAAAAATTTCTAGGGCGGTTATGTACGTACTTATCAAAAAGGATCCTATTCCATTGAAAAAGTTTAGATTCTGCGATATCTACCATTGCAAAGGCCTGTGATAAATGGTAAATAAATCAAATAAAATTACGCCGCTAATTAATTCTTTATAATAAAAGAATTAAGAAAATTCTTATCCAAGATTCTCCATTTTGTCATCCCAAAGTTCACACTACAGTCAAACGTCAAACATCGTTGTCATTCCATTGATACTCCGTATAAAATTATAAATAGCCGTTACTTACCGATATCACCTCTCAAACTATCACAATTTCACAAACATCTATTCTTATTTTCCTTTAATTTCTAATCTTAAAATACTTATAATATAATCATAATTAATTATGGCAAAGATCACATCCGTGCTCTTCATATTTGCACTTCTTGTTTCTTCTACTTCTCTTGTTCATTCTGCTCGTACCTTGATTTCGACTCCTCGCAATGTGGTATGTTAATATTTCATTTTTTTTTTACGTTTTGATATTATAGAAAGTAAATTATTGTTTGGGATTGTGAATATATATATATTTTTAAAAAAATTATTTATAGATAAAAAAAATTTAGGGTTAGTTTTTAATGTGATTTTTAGTTTTTGAGCATGGAATTAATTTCATGAAATTCAATTGAAAGGATCAATCCAAGTTTTTGCCTTGTTAATTATCATAAAATACAATTAAAAGGATTTTATCACAAGTATCATTACAAAATCTAGTTAAATAACCCCCATTAAAATAACTTTCAACAATTACCAATTTACCATGTCTTTGTAGGAGGGGTATATCATTGTCTTTAGCGGATAACTGTACAATGTTTTATTGTAAAACGGTTTTACATAATTCTAATCCGTAAAAATTTTCTAGCTACTTGAATGCCATAATCTGAAACGTCATTAATGTGGTTACAATAGTTTTAAGGATTTGTTTCCTCCTAAAAAGATTATTTTCAAGGGTTTAATTTTGCCAATGAAGAGGCATTAGGTTTTGTTTGTGGCAATTCATTTAGGTTTGCAACAACTAAATCAATTAATAACAAGAGAACTTTATTTCCAATATGATTTGGTGTCAGCCTGTCGGCTAACATGAATTATCACTCGAATTTATTTATGTTTTAAATTTTAATCTAGGGTCAAAACTAAGTAAACAAAAGTACCAATTCACTTTATGTTTAAATTCAGTAATATGGTCAAAACTAAGTCAAATTTTAATCTATATTGAGCCAAATGTAAACCATTCCATATTCCATAATATAATCCCATGAAAGTTATAAACATTTATAATTATGTTGTCTATATAGAGTCAACTACCCTAGGCGTTAAAGGACATATTTTTTTCTATAATAGGGAATTTGCAGCCGCTATTTTTTGTGTGCCCTGTTTAAACTCTCGGGTATATATGATAGTTTGCAAACCATACATACTAGGTAAGTCACTCGTGGACCGGGGTGACAGGCTCATAGTACAAAAGGGATAGCCTCAAGCTATATTGACTTATTGAGTACACCTACACCCCCATTATTCCATAAATAAATTAAATTTGTGCTATAAAGGAGCATATCGATTATGTGGTTGTGAATACTCCATATTATATTTCGGTCATAGATTCAATTCTTGTAGTAAGTACTTTTTATTCAATGTTTAAATGTTTAGAAAACTATAATTGTTGTTTAAAACGTGTTTTTTTAAAAATATTTAAATAACTCGGGTGTTTGCTATATTATATTGAATAACAATAATAATAATAATAGCAGGAAAAGGAGACGGGGCAAATAAAGATGGAAGATGCGGAGAACTGTCATGGGCTAAATGAAGAGGAATGCCTGATGAGAAGAACTCTTGTGGCGCATACTGATTATATCTACACTCAATCCCATAATCCCTAATTATTCACTTTTCGCAACTCTCCATTATCTTTTAGTATTATGTATTCCTAATTATGAGATTTAATCCATTAATCTCTATTCTATGTTTTAAAAGAGTGATATATTGAAAATGTACAAGTTATTACTTCTTTTTTCTTAATTTAATTTTCAAGCTCTTAATAAACATAAATTATACTAAATAAGTCTCATTAAAGACATGCATATTGTATTCAAGAAAGGCGTGTTGGGTTGTTTTTCACAAAGAGACATCTCAACCTGACTTCATTGAAAACAGATATATCCGTCTTTAATAAGAACTGGTGATTGGTGAATTATACTTATTATAAAATTGTTATACCGTAGAACTTATTAAAAAGTGACCCTTTTAGGAATTTTAGTCTCAACACACAAAAAGTGTGGCTTGTTTTAGATTAGGCTCGATTCTATACTGGTATGGTGGTTTGTTGTTCAAGGGGTATGTTGGTGTGTTTACTTGTTGATTAGTAACTAATAATCGGAGTAACTAATAATATAGCTCATGTCTATATGGTATCTATGTTTAAGGCCATAATGTTAGGGTAATGTCCTGTTTGATTTACTAAGACTATGTCCATTGATAATTTGAATAACATTAGTGTCATCATTATAATATTAGTTTTTTTTATCTTTTTCTCAATCATCCACCTTTATAACACTCACCCAGTCACCCTTAATATTTCTACTCCATTAATAACATTTTGATAACACTCACTTTTCACTATTTCCTATACCCCACCTTTAATATTCTCTTTTATACATTAAAAATTTGAGGTATTTCCAAAATTAGGGTCATTAAGATCCATAATTATATAAATTTTTAAGGAGGTATATGTATTTTTTTGTATATAATAAGTTAAAGAGGGAAAAATATGATTTTTTTTTGTGATAAAAAATATATCAATATTGGGCTCTATTTATAGAGCATGAAAAAATAGGACTAATTATGTAATTGTTTTTTTTTTTGTAAAGCTTTTTAATAAAAAAAAATAGCCGTTAATACTTTGAGGCTACTTTTACCAATGGACAATATGTGTCAGCAATTTCATTTTGTGTACAAAATTTGTGGTCCAATGAGTGAAGGACATTTGGCAAGGGGAGAGAGAAATTGAGTGTCACAACTTAATGTTGCACTGCAACTCTGAAAATAACAATGTTACTCAACTTATTTTCAAATGATTTTTTTATTGTTACTTTTTAGTGTTTTTTTTTGTCTTTTGTGACAAAAATTATTGTTGAACATAGTCTAAGAGTTAAAGACAATGTGATCTGACTGATCTCCATAATGTTAGGATAATGTCGTGTTTTATTTATTAGAGTTGTAAGACAATTATCTTCATACTAATTTTATTCAAAAAGTTATAATCATTTTGTGGAGTGGGAAAGAGCGGTCAAATTAAAGTAAACTATAATGTTCACTCGTATAAATCATTAAATCGTTCACTATCTCGTAGGAAAAACTCATGTTAAAATTAAAAATATAATATGCAACACGGTAATGTGTTTATTATCTCAGCATATAAATTATGAACCTAACAAATATTTAAACCTTAATTGAAATTTTTCTTATGTAGTTCGCTAAGTACTAAACTTCAAGTATGCTACGACGTACTGTAATATTTTTCGTATAAAATTATGGAAGACGAATGAGCGAAATTTGACTATCTATATATATCTGTCTCTTAGGTAGTTGCCGGTTGAGCCTATATAAATGCCTATATGCAATTAATTTGGAGATAAACTACTCAGTATAATTTTTACTTAATGTCTAATTATTAATTCTTGACTATCTTTTTCTTCCTCCAGTTTATCTTTTCGAAGGTTTAAGTTTTATACTTTGACCATGAATAAGCTATTGTACTCTATCTTGATCATTTGTTTAATTGTGTTTTGACGTTTGGCAAAAAAAATTAAGGAAGGTTAGAGGGGATTATTTGTGATTATTAGTATTGAATAATGACATGTGGACAATAATCGATATTGAAGATTTAATTATAAAGCAATCATAATTTTACAATAATATTAAAAGACATGTTGAATGCCTAATTGATGAGTATTTTACAAAATCTAGATTATTATGATGCCACCTCATCACCATACACAATTATAAGACTAACCCTTCTATAGAAACGTAAATTACTAAACTAACCATTTCATATAAACATAAAAATTACTAAATTTCATAAAATTGTCATATATTTTGTATATATACAAGTTAAAGAAAATTAAAGAGTCTCACCCTTTCTCTTAAATTATTTACGTATGTTAAGTATATTAAATATATTAAAAGACAAACATTATAAGCAATTTGATGCTCTCACGTCATCAAACTTAAAGAATTTTTTCACTAATTTCTTCTTGCAAAAAGTGGTAGGGCCCACTCATAAATCACAAATTTATTAATTAAAGTGATAGTGTATGAACTTTTTTTTGGCCAGTTTTTAAATGTAACATTCATATGCTTCTACATCATATATAGTTTTATAAAATATTTATTTATATGGTTTATGTATCAATAAAAAAATCCGTATTATTTTTTGATAACATTAATCAATATAAAATATCTACCTTTTATTAAAAGAGAAACATTTACTGTCTTCTCCTTAATACATCAATACATCTGTGATTTACAATATATCTACAGAACCTATTACCAATGGCCATACCCAACGAATTTATATATTAGTTGGTACAAATATTTACAAATACATATTCATGTATTGCAATTCAAAAATATGGATCAATTAATTGCCATTTATAAACTATGGGTTATAATATAATAATTTCTTTTAAAAAATAAGAGTCTCCTTAATCTTTCTCCTTCTCCCTAACCTGCTCCGGAGACTCTTTTAATTAAAAGACATTGGAACGGAAAGTTCAATCCTAAATGAATATAAGAAAACATGGATGCTAATATTTTTTGCTTTACAAAAACCTTTAATTTACTAAATGACACTTTTTTTACTTTACAAAAGTAGCTTAAATAGGAAAGAGTTACAAAAAAAATTGATATTCGAAAAAAATATCAAATCTGTTAATGAATTTGAAAAACACGGAATGAATTTAATCTTGAAATAGTACATGGAAGAGATAGTACCTCTTTAAGATGATGACATTATATACTTTGTAGTATATATTATACGAAAATACAGATTGTAGCTAAAATGATAGAGAAGAGGGACTTAAACAAATTAAAATCTTACTCTTCAATAATGATTAGATCTCTAATCTTGAATTTCAAAATAATTAAAATACATATTTTTGCTCCAAATAAAGACATTTTCGCGTGAGAGGGATGTTGGTGATATAATGTTTGTTTTTTACTCAAAAAAATAAAGGATTCTTAATTTTTTTTCTTTTGTGAAAAAGAGGGGGTTTGTTGTTGTGTGGGGCTGAAGAAGATGGATTAGTGGAAAGTTAAGGGGTGAGCCGTGAAGGATATATCTTAAAAGTACAAATGTGCTTAGGATCGGATTTCCATCATGACTTGCCCGGATTGATACTTTGCCTGCCGCCCGAAGTGACACCTTGCCTGCTCGGATTAAGTCATGCCTGCCCAGATTGACACATTCCATGCCCGAATCAAGTCATGTCAGCCGGATTTTGGTCATGTCGGCTCGGATTGGGTCTTGTTGTCCCGAGTTTGGGTCATGCTGGCGCGGATCCGTGCCTTGCCTGTTTGATCTCGTCCGTCATTTATTACCCATTTCCGTGTCAATATCCGTCCCTTTGTCCAAATTTCACACGAGTCTTGTCATAATCATATTAGGACTCATCAAATGAAACATGGCATCTTAGGGTTTTTAGAAAACAATTTTAGGGCAGATTACATACTAATTCAAAATTATGGTTTATCAATATTCAATTTCATAATCTACAACATTAAATTCGTAAACTGAAATAACCCTAAACATGTTTCCAATGATTAACTAACAATCATATTCATCATATTGATTGAATCTCTTATAACCAGTTATGAGGCAAGACTCGAGTGGATTTGAATAATACTATGCAATAAAGGCTCTGATAGCACTATAGGGTTTTGAATACCCTTAAGCCATGATTCAATTGCAAGTATTATACAAAACAACATAGTAAATAAGATGAATCGTCACATGCCTCCTTACGCAGCGGAACAAAAATAAGAAGTATGTAGAAGCTTGTAGAAATCCAAAACTCAGACGAATAATAAAGAATCTCAGGTGTGATGCCTTTACCGATATCCACACAGGTACTATAAATGTTCCGCCTTGAATGCTGGTATTTGAAGGAAAAAGACAAGCTTGAGAAAACCCTTTTATCTATGTGTATTTCTCATTGTACGTTAGGCTAAGCTGGATAGAATGAATGAATAGGGTTTGTCTCACAAACCATTTCTTATAATGTGAGATACTCTGGGTTGTCTTACTAACCCTTATCATCAGCGCAGCGGGGCTTAATCACTATTAGGGCCCTATTAGTATTATTACAAGATCGTCGTATAATTATACTAATTTTGTACCTTTTGTGTGTGACCCAATAGGCCCACTTATGACTACCAAACACGTAAACCATTTATGTATCAAACCGATATTGGCCTCTAGCAAGGCCTATCGACTACATAGACTTAAGCGGGTTAATTCGGATAGGATAATGGACATACCTCCTTCACTATGACGGGTGGTCGGGCGAGTACGGGTAAACACCCCAGTCTACCAAAGAGCCTTACAAGACCTCCTTAGCACATGTAAATGCTACCATCTCGGTTGCCCGAGGTAGTATATATCAAAACTCACAATAAAGAAACAATACTGTATTTAAAGTTAATAGTTTAAACACAAATTACATAATTCGAAACTAGACGGCATACAGTCTAGACCAACAATCCAAATGCTAACATAACGATGAAGTAAGGTAAAGTCTAAACACTAATAGACTTAGGGGAAGCTATGACTCGATAGTGGTGATCCCATCAAGGCATCAACATCTCAGCGCAACTCAACGAGCTACCTGCTGATCACCTGTTCACCATTCCCAAATGGATCACAACAGTTTTGGAAAACATTAACGGGGTCAGTAACAATATATACCGACCAATGTCCAAGAAAAGCAATAGAGAAAGAGAAATCGGAGGACCACCGCTGCGGTTACCTCAGCAGCATTAGGTTACCATCTCTAATCTCCAAAACCACCAATTGACACTAGACCGCAACCATAGGCGTCGAAATCCCTCTCATCGCAGTGAGAGTACCCGGAACATTAATGTGCACATCCCCCTCGTAGCGGTAGAACTACGAGAGGCGAACTCGGGGGTGAAACCGTCTCCCGGTGGATCACCAACATAGTAACCATAGTAACAACCTAAACTCCAATCTCGAACTCCATCACCATCATCAATCAATCAAATAACATATACAATACATCTTATTACATCAATTAACATAACTGTACTGAGTAGAAAGACCCTACCTTTTAGCAAATCCGCAAACACTCACATGCAAGGAAATAAAAAGTCCTCTTGCACGAATCCTCCACCTAAACATGTAGTAATTAATCATATGATTAATACTAACCTTTTTCCCTTTCCCCCCAATTCAATTAGGGTTACATAATTTAATACAAACAATAACATTAACCATGTAGACAATCACTTACTGATTGGAATCAACAAGACAAAAGCAATAGATCTCGCTTGGATGATTAAGCATGATCTTTAGAAGCTTTGAGGGAGTTGTAGAGAGTTTTTTTAGAGGTTAGGGTTTTGATAAAGAACTGTAAACTGAAATTATGTTTTAATCTTTCATATTAATCCTTAATCAAACTGACCGAAATTTTCTCGCAGACGGATGTACTCGGTCGAGTGTCGAGTACGACTCACTCGGTCGAGTGCTCACCACACCCGACCGATCGAGTGCCACATAACAGAATGTTGTTCAACTGACAGACCAACCCTACTCGACCGATTACCATCTACTCGGCCGAGTACACAATCCACTCGATCGAGTGCCTAGTACTCAGAAATACGGAGTATTACATTGATAGTGGGGCGAGGACTGCTTTTGCATCTTACCCATTTCATACTCGCTTATTCAACCAATCATAAAAAAAAATTATTAATAATATGATTATTCAGTTTACTAAATTTTTTGCTGAAAACATAGAATTATAAAGGTAAATTTATAAAATTGAAAAGTACTAGGGACTAAACCAACTTTTTCAAAAAAAAAAAAATCGAATAACGTTATGGTGTAGCGGGTTAATGGGTAAGTGGGACAGGTAAAATTATATATTTCCACCCATTTGAGCGGGTATGGTTTTAAAAACTTGTACCCGCCACGGGTGGTGGGGCGGGGAATGATACGAGAGTTTCTTGGTGTAGGGAGCCTACATCCACGACTTCCCCGCCCCAATGAGACCCTATTAACATGACATTAGTTGCTTTATATATTGCCTACAATTACAAAGTCTGATTGGAAGAAATCGATATTGTTTTAGCAGCTGTACTGGAACCAAGTAGTAGTTTTTGCAATTAGTAGACAAGTGGTGGGAACACCATTTAATACCAAGGTCTTATATATATTTGTACGTATTACAAAGCTATTCACTATTTCACTTATTACTGTAATTATTAGGCGAAGTGTTGGAAGTATGATGAGATTGTTGTATGCCGCACAACAATCTTATTTGAATTTTGGTGCCGTCTAATAGATTCCTAAGTGAAAACGCAATATCAAGTTAGCATTGATCTGAAATCTATGGGACTACGACATCCCAAAACATGGGGTCTTCGACATTCTGGCTATGTGACAGGAAGATGGTTTCGGTACACTGGAAGTCTGGTACAATTATGACAAAGAAGCGTTGATTGTTTGTAAGGACTAAAATGAATTAGTACAACAATAGTTTGGTCCTATAGTGAGATTTGAAGCGTTGATTATTGGTAATGACTAATTGACTACTGAGTTAGTAACTGATTCTATCGGAAACTGTCAATTTGTCATTAAGAAGTAACCGCGATTGTATCAGAATCTAGTCGAGTGACAATGTTGATTTGCATCGTAGTATCTTCCTAAATCTATATATATATAGGTCATTTTCTCTGCTGTAAAAGTTGATGACCTTTCACTACTATCTTGTCCTTTGGTCCCCAGAAGAATGATGTCTTGCACGCATTTATGTACGCAGGATTTCTACGCTGCAGTGTGTTCATACATGATTCGAATTGCTTCTTGCTATCTTATGGTTTTATGTAACTTTTTGCTGTAAGTATTTTTCTGGGGTTAGAATAACGGGTTCAAATATAGACTTGACAAAATTGACTCAACCTGTAATATGACGCGAAACTCCAATGGACTTTATTTCTACCAGTCAATTTTGATGGTCATGAACTAAATCTTACCTGGTTGCCTCAAAATGAACTAAACTCACTAGAAACATACCTAAATAGCATGAAATAACCCGACTAAATCAGAAATGATCTGTAACTGGACCCAATATGTACTCGAGTAAAGGACATGTTTGCCAGTTCCATTATATTCAAGTGGCATACTCATGTTGGAATGTCTGGTGTCGCAGATGAATATGTGAGATAATATGAAGATTCAGAATATCGTTGCTTAGGGCACCTCATTCCTCACTATGTATTCTAGTTTGGCGATATAAAATCAAAAGTGCACTGAAGTCCTTCCAGTCCTTCCTATTGATCTCTATAATTGTTGTTCACTTGTTCAAGGACTTGCTGATGTAGTACACATGGGGTTTACTGCCGTTGTTCTTGTGGGAATATTTCAGCAGTCATCGACTTCTGATTTTCGAGACGTTAGCTCAATAAATGCAACAGGATCGTTTATTCGCCTTTGAAGTGCTTGCCAATGTCATTAGGCCATCTCAAGACGAAGCTATGACTTATGAGGAAGCATACTGTCTCTCAACGTTATAAACCTATTCTTGTCGATTGATGTTTCAACTGATGCAGATTTTTGCTGCATTGCAACATCCATGGCATCAATATAGTATTTGGTAGTCAAATAATGTAGGATTTGGCCAATATTTTGGCACAATACAATATGTACAACTTTCTAAAGACAAGAATAATAAAAGTAGCTATTTTGATCCTTGACGTCCATCATATATGTCACTCAGGTGGGCATTGTTTTCAACTCAAAGCCCGTAAAACAAGTAAAATACATTAGAGCTCAACAATCCATCTTGGGTCCGGTCCATTACAGAAACTGTTAGGTCCGATCTTCGGTCCACTAAATTTATTTGTTTGGTCTTTGGTCAAGTTCGGTACGGTCCGGTCCGGTTTTAGACCGATGGTCAGCTATTTGTTTATCAATTTCAGTTCCGTGTGTCTCATTTATTTGTTTATTTTTCTATATTATACATGCATTTGATAGGTAATTTGCTCTTCTACATGTACAATTTTCAACCATGAGCACTTGGATCAACTAATAAATGTTGTTCTACCTTAAACAGAGGTTTTGAGTTCAATCTATGAAAATACAAAAAACATTTTTTTATACAATCATTTATCTTTTCATCTCCTAATTCTCAGCTACCTCATTAGTTACCTTTTGAGATTTCGGTTCATTTTTAGTTTTCAACTACTTTTTTCGCTATCTTTTTAACTAGTTTTACCAAACATGGCATGAATACCATCTCAATAAACGATGGCTCCAGCAAGGCAGTACCGAATGTCATTACCACTCAATCACTCATTCATAGTCTCTCTAACTCTTTAAATTCATAACATTTTAATAAAATATTCTTCACATATATAATATATTCATCAATGGTACAAACCCTAAAAAATGGAACTATGAAAAATTCCAACTTATAATATATATATAAGTGTAAATTGTATTAATGAATTGCATTGTGTTTGATCTACAACAATATCCTATTTATATATAATACAAGAGTTAGTTATAATACTAGTATGACCCTTCATCAAGGGATACATTATTTCACCAAGGGGAATTAACATCTTCACTCACTTTATGCCTTATTTTGGTCGGTACACTCCAATAATATAGGATTCGTTATTTCTTAAACAATCCTATGAGTTGCAGTTGAGGGGTAGTAATAAGATTTGGTACTAGCAGATGACTTCTTCATCTCATATTTTGATTTGGGAAATGGAGGGTGTAAATCCTGAGACTGATTAGATATGGGCTTTAGGTTGGACAGTAAGAAGGCTGAACATGATTTTTTATTCATTACAGGCTAGTGGATAAGTGACATTCTGGAAGTCCAATAGTTGAAGATAGCCCATAATAAGAAATTCAGCTTGTGACGTGAGAAAGTGGGGTAAGTGGGAGAAGGTCAGAAGGATGTGAGATATCACAAGTTTGTGACCGTCACAAGTAAAGACGGGCTGAACTTAAATTATACGTACGTCGAATTATCAGTGATTATAAACTTATTTATATTTTCACCACAATAGACAATAACCCTTATTTATATGCTCATTTATCCAATCAAAACACATGTTATTGCGACCTGTGCACTTTTTGCACGGGTTTAAAAATAGTGAATTATTAGTAGATTAGCAATTAGGCTTAGCGAATTAGAATGGTGTAGAGTACGAATTGGACTCTCTTCCTGCTTCCAATTACACGTCAAACCTACGTCACACATGAGTGTCCCACTTCTGAACCTAGGCCCGGGCGTGTATCCCTTATGTCTGAACCAAGGCTCAGACATGGAACACTCACATCGAGACCTACGTCTAAACATATGTCTTTCACGACCGAGCCTATTTTTGTTTCTCTCTTTTTTTAAAAAATTGTCGTTTGAATATCGTTAAATAATAATTTAATACTATTTTAGTACTCGAATTTAATTAATTAATGAGATTATATGAAATTACTAATTGTATTGTACGGAGTAATTTATATTTTTAAATATTGTTTGGTAGTAATTAACGTCATTAAATATTGTAATATGTAATTAGGATAACTAAATATCGTTCTTTATAAATAAAGAATAGTTATTAGTTGAAATCATTTAATTGACGTTCATTTATGCAATTATTAATTGAATTTACGTAATTAATGTGTTTAGTGGAATTTAAACTAATTTTATTTAATTGACATTTTTTGCTATTAGATGAATGGTTTGGAGAAAAAATATTGTTGAAGAAAGTCAAGTACAAAATCAACGAGTCACAGCATCAACGGAAGTGATGCCTATGCTGTTACACCACCACTTTAGCCACATATTTCTTATCCTCCAGTTTCCAGAGGAATGGATCCTTGCAACAGCGACTTGAAGTATGACTTGTGTAGAGCGCGAGAGAAGTTGTTGAGGACTTGAGAGGAGAGGCTAGTGGGTGCGGAGGTACCTGTATCTTTTTCAACCGCTGTGAGGATTAAATAGGCTGACAGATCAGTTTGTGCGGTTATTGGAGGAAGGTTCGAGTGGAATTAGGGTTCTGAAGAGAAAAGGGAAGAAATACATGTTCTGGATAATCATTATTGGCCCAACAATTTCTTGCGTAATCCCTAACTTTGGAGGTCACATTTCTTATTCTTTGGGGTCAAATCCTCTTAGTTTGGTCGACATTTAATGACAGGTTACTTTTAGTGGAATAAGGTGGAGATATTAGGTGCATGGTGCTACCTTCTCAGGTTCGGTCTCTGGTGCGCTATGTTGGTCGTTGGCACCTTCCAGTGTGCATGACTGAGCACATAAACATGCCCTTTTTTTGTGCTTTCGTGGAGAGAAGTTCGGACAGTAACTCTTTCCACATGCCTTTTGGTGAGATTATATACTCCTTCACAATGTTGCACATATTTTAGGATTCGAGAGGATGGTGAAATTTGTATAGTGTCCGAGTGTGAGGACATAGACTTGGTTCATCCCATGACCCCTTACCTCATGTTGTGACTTGTCTGGAAAGCCACCATATGAGTTGAAGTTGCCTTTTACGTCCTGGTTTGATCTCCCCTATCTACAAGAGAGGAAGTGTGTTGGCGGAGGCATTGAAGGAGGTGGTGAAATATGGGCCAGTTTCAGCACAAAGCAGGTTTGTGGCATTCTTGTAGGTTCGACACTCTTTATTGACGATTCGTCGAGCGTTGTTCCCCTTACAAGTAATAAAGAGAGTATTGAGTCCTACGTTTGTGCTGCTAGTACACTAGTTTAGATGTACAAACATTTGGGTATGTCTGCTTGTGCCGATGTGAAAATCATTGTTGGCTGCTTGTCGTTGAATAAGACATCGATATTTGAGTACTTTCCTCTTTTCAGACCTGTCTCACTTTGGATGGACCAGGGAGTTGGGCTTGGGGTTTGAAAATCCATTGGTCCCTTTCTTCAGTCTATGGCGAAGCTGGTTGGGTATAACGCCAGTGGGATGGACGTGGAAGGTAATAGAATATAACTATAATATATGAACCTCAACCATACAACCTACAACCGACAATGTCGACCTCCTCCACCATTGCCAATTCCCAGGAACCTTCCGTCCCAGTTATCCCTTTTAACTTGTCCATTATTGACAAATTAACACCCCTCACATACTATCCATGGAAAACCCAAGTCGGGTCCATACTTGGCTATGATCTCGTGAAAATATTGGATGAAACGCACCCTATGCCACCTCCACGAATTACAACCGTATCACCCTCCACGGAGGACCCCAAACCTTCCTCATCTACATCCCATAACCCGGCCTTTCATACATGGTCCCGCCAAGAGCGTCTCATCTTTGGTGCTCTTCTTGGAACGCTTCCGCCCACCATATCTCCTATAATCATCCGCGCCTCCTTTTCGCATGAGGCGTGGCAAATCCTAGCCAAGACTTACGCTAACCCATCTCGCGGTCACATCCTTCAAGTAAAGGACCGTCTTGACTCCCTCACCTTAAGGTTTTTTTTGAGATGGTTCATCTATCATGGTATCAGAGCTAGTGTGGCCGAAGGTCACGAGTTCAAACCCTAGCAGCCCCTAATATCTCAAAAACTCACCAAGTGAAAAAACCCGCGCATGGTATAAGAGACATGTGCACTAACCACTCTTCAAGCCCAATGGGTATTCGAGTGAGGGAGCATAATAGAATATAACTATAATATATAGGCATCAACCATCAGAAGGAATGAGGGTAACCGCAATGACCATCATCACTAGGATCAAACCAAGCTTCTACGTAATTTCAACCGTGGTGGCAAATAATCACAGAAGCTTCATTAATCACCGACAACGTAGTTTGCCTCCAAATGGGCACAAAACATTGTGGAGTAGTTTGCCAAAGTGTACGTAAATGTGGAAAGAACGGCGATGGAAGTAGTGGTGGTAGGTGGTGGAGTGGGAGACAAAGCTCCGAGACACAGCTTTATACTAAGCCGTGATGTACGAGTCTCAACTTTCACATGCTTCTTCCATGCTCAACAACATAAGAGTCTTTAGGGTTGCTTGCATTGTAGGTCCTCTCGGGAGTTTCTTTCACAACGGGCTCATCTACATCTTCTTCCTCAAAACTCGGAGAATAAAGAGAATAGACCATAACCAACTTTATACTAGGATCAACCTGACGAATAGCCTCAAACAATTCCTCAGGCCGATCATCGTCACTTTTCGGCATTGCCTTGAACCATCACTATAAGACTGCGTGCTACTAAAAGATGAAGCTGACTAGCACATAAGAAGTCATGCGTCTTGGGCAAGACATAACCGCAATCAACTACCAATCGTCTCTCAATGTGTGCTCTTTAGTGTCCGAGTAGCACCGAGCATTGTCTTATGCATCGCTCTATACCCGGCCATGAATCTCCTACACGCTCACTCATGTGCTTCAAGTTTGTTTGTTTTGTTTCATTGTTGTTTACCTATAATCAGCAATAATAAGAATCCAAAAGTGATCAACGAGTTTAAATTGGGCGAAACACACAAGTCATCAACTAAGAAGTCTGTTATAATGCAATTGTATTATACACTTAAAATGGAACGATTAAAAGCCGCATACTTGGGATAAAAAAAACACGTAAATAATAACAGTACATATATTTTACTCCGTATTTAGCTTATCGATATATACTACTCTCTTCTTCCGGGTCATTTGTTTATCTTTGAGTTTGACACAAACATAAAGTAAAAGGGTTGAGTTTGGCCCAAAGACAAAGGAAAGGTGATGTAACCGTTTATAAATAGTGGTAATTGACGAATGAATGACATGTAGACAAAAGTCTCATTCGTTGACCAAATCACTCATCAAATTTGTTTCCAATATAGATTGGCAAGCTAATAAAATTGAACCCCAAATATAAAATAGGTAAACAAATAACTGGACGTCCAAGCACAAGTGTATTAGAGTATGACTCCACGAGTATATTTAATAGTTTGATTCAAGAGGCATGACGCATGAGCACTTGAGCAGGACAAAAAAAAGAAGGCTTTAGAGCTGTCCACCAATAAGACGGAGTGGGATTTTGATTAAATTGGATGGACCACCATTTTTGAAAGCCAAAGCTATACTCCTTCTTTCTAAAGAGTACTGTCTAAGACTTACCTTCCTAAAGTCACACTTATACAGTTACGACACCTATTTCCCATTATTTAACTATTACTATATAGTACTCCATACTGTAGATATGGATCACCATCATTTACCTCGCAATTCTGCAATTACAAGCTAAGCATTCCATTCCCAACCGACATATTAAACTTAAGTACAACTTTGTTATCACTAATTAATGTTACCTTAATTGCCTAATTGGCATCGTAACTATAATTATCGACTAATAACAAGTTTTGTAGTTTTATTGTCGACTAATAATGAATATGCGCCGTCTGCGATAAGACTTACGGTTATAGAATTCATGATGAGATACCATAAAAACGGCGTTAAGGGAGAATATAAAGAACGTTAGTTAAATAAAGAGAGCAGTTAAATGCAGTGGGTAAGGTAATTAGTGTTGATGGGAAATGGGGGGTAGTCTCCTGGAGCCCAGACAGGAATCACCATTGAGGCCTGCTTAACCGACACAAGTATTTTAGGTCCACCTCAAATTAAAGTCCTGAATTTTATGGTAATAAATAATAAAAACGTATAATAGTGGGACCCTTTATTCCTCATTCATAATACTGCCAACTTGCTAACTGGTCTTGGTCCCCCTTCTGTGTGGGACTGTGCCCATGTATCAGAGATTTTGTATTTGGAGTGTATTGCATTGCATCACATTTCATATTTTGGTGTTCGTTATCCCAATCTTTTACTTTCTCACTGATTGAATACAATCACACAATAACATTTTTATATGCTTATATCATCTACTCTGTATATGGCAGTAGCATGGTATGGAGTTTGGTACAAAGTCAAGGGAGTGACCGAGGCTCCCAACCATCACTCCATCAGCTTAGCTAGACCTGGCAACCGATTCCAAAAGACAGACTCGAGATCTAGAGCTGACCCGGAACCCAAATGACCTCGTAACTTTACCTTTCTTCACCCGCAACTGACCTAATCCAAAATGACATGTTCTGAAACCACTCAACCAGACAAAAAAAACCGACAAAACATAACTCTAAATGACCCAAAGAAACTTGAGTGACTAATTTGTAATCACAATTAATATTATCTGCATTAAAATAAAATAATCATGTATCAAAACTAAACTACAAATAAATTGTAGACCTGGTAAACGGGCCAGTTGGGCTGGATTCGGGTCGCGTCAATTCAGGCCTGGGTTGTTCGAGTTAACAAGGATTCGACCGAGTTGGGTCGGGTCATTTTCGGGTGGATGTTATCAGCTTATTTGGGGATAATGATCGATAAGCTATAATAAAAATTTAGGTCGGGTTGAATAAAGCTCGGGTGAGATTCGGGTCCTCAATTCGGGTGCGGCTCGGCTTCGGGTCAGGTTAGTTTTGCCAGGTCTATAAATAGGTAATAATCTGAAGCGTATTTTTTAACTCTTAATCATTAACTCGAAAATAACTTTACTCGAAATAACTGACCCCTTGACCAGGAAATGACCCAACCAATATACCTACAATTCGAAGTGAACTCGGTTTAGATCAGGTTGGATCGGGGCCATTTTGGGTACAAGTTATTTTCCGATTTGTTATTATCAAGATTTTTAGCGATAATGTTTACTTTGCAACAATAAAAATCCGGACCGAATCATATGGTTCAGGTCAATTCGGGTCCAGGGGCTCTTAGTTTAGGTAACTGGTCGACTTATTCGAGTCGATTATTTAAACGCGTCAATTTTGTCAAGTCCGCCCTTGTTAAAGATGATAGTCTGATTTGATGCTTGACTCCTTAGCTTGATTCAAACTACCTTCTTTTCACTATAATTTTCTTCGTTGTTTCTAAATCTAAAGCGCGCTATGCTTGGTAAAGCATTTTAGCTAGCTTAATCGAGGAAAATTTAAGTTAGCTTATTTATGTCAGGTATTTAATAAGTAGTTTATTTAACCAAATAAACTAATTAAAATAATATGCTCCATAAGATATAATATGAGAAATTAACTAATTTATGTGGCCGAAATAGCTAATTAAGTCCATTTCAGCTAATTTGCTTAACCTTTTCAATATAATCAATCACCTTACCATTCCTAATAACCATCTTGATCCCTAACCAATAACCATCTTTTTTTACATCTTCTAGCTCAAATTAGACTTTACTAGTTTGGATTCCTTGCTTTAACCCTTACATGTTGCATGTACAACTACATAATCGTTTTTGAGCTCACCAATAAAGTTAGTGAGAAAATGATTATTGGCAAGACTCACCAAAGTTTTAAGACTCTGTCACATCCATTTTTCACTAATTTTTATTACTTATAGACTTTACTAGTTTGGATTCCTTGCTTTAACCCTTACATGTTGCATGTACAACTAGATTACCTTTTTTGAGCTCACCAATAAAGTTATTAAGGGTATGATTATTGGCAAGACTCAACAAAGTCTTAAGACTCTGTCACATCAACTTTTTCACTAACTTTTATTATTTCTTTCAGACTCATCTCAGACTTTATGCATTATCAGTCAACTCACCTGATACTCTACTTTTTAACTTCACTAAAAAAAATGTTGGGGAATAAACAAAAAAAAGAGAAAAACTAAATATGGCATATGGAATCCATTTATTAGGTATCTTCCCTTAAAATAATGTTTTAAGACTCCACAAAAGTCTTAAATTGAGTCTTGACTTGAGACTTTATTGGGAGTCTTGAATAAGACATGTCTCAAGAATCGTGCTATCAATAATGTTACCTTTACTCATTCACAAAGTTCCAGAGTTCACTATTAAGTTAAGTTATAGTGTTTTGTAAAACAGTACAATTCATTTAACGTGAGTTCAATGACAATATAAATGAGATCACTAACTTTAAAGGTAGTTATAGAACTTTACAAAGGAACTCAAGTAGAATTTTTTTTCCCGAAGGACCATGTCCAAGTTACAGCTAAAGCAACAACCTCATTTACACAAACTTGCATCTAAAGATGCATATGTAATCACAAATCCGACTCAATCTCATTTACGTACTACAATTATTGTCATTTTAGCCGAAATCTTGCAAGATTTGTGCAAAATTTTCCACTGAGAAGTACAGAATAACCACCGTGTACTTTCAGTGAACCGCCACGCCTCAAAACCCAAAAAAAAAAAAGTTCAAGCTATCAGCTTTCGACCCCCACAATATCAAATATTTGGGAAAATCAAACTTAATCAAGATAACAAAGTAATGAAGAATAAAATAGTCAAACAAGCCTCTTGATTGCCGAGAATTCTCATAATTCTCTTTTCTTGCTTTCTGGCAAGTAGTAGGCTGTTCGTCTTGCATCAAGGAAAAAAAACTCAAAAACAACCCATGGGAAACATCTTTGAATTGGATTACTATGATACGACAACACTTACACCCTCGAGAGTCTTCGAGGATGCGCCTGTTGGGCTTCCAACCGAGCTACTGTTTGAAACCGAAACAAAGGTAGATTTCTGAAGAACACCTGTAGGAGAAGCCCCGAACTGAGGACTGCCATCCCATCTTTCACCCTTATCCATGGTGTTATTTGCATTATTCAGTAGAACTTCCCCCAAAGGACCGCCCATTGAGTTTCCCCACGTACCCGTCCCCACCCCCAAACCCACTTGGGAAGGATCGAGCTCACGAGACAGCTTTAATGATGAAACTGTAACTTTGTCGTGATTGGGAGATGATGAGGTTGATGAAAAATCAGTTGACATTGGAATAGACATTGAGAGTTGGGTCCAATCTGATTTCAGGTCTTTCGACCAGGGAGCGGCTGAACGGTGCGACTGAGCTTTGGGCCAGTTTTCCATGAAATGCCGAAGTGAAGACTGATCTTGGGTTTGTTGGTTGCTGAACTCCATCAAAGAATTGTAGCTTTTACAGTCCATATATGAACTTTTCTGTGTAGGATAGAGGAAAGAATCATTAGAGACAACCCCGAAATCTGACATTAAGGTTTCGTCGAATGATGTATGTTCTTTAGAGATGGAATATTGACAGTCCTTTGATTCCAGATTGATGGTTGGAGGCATCACTGAGAGTCCCTGCTGATCTTTTACGCTGTAAATAAACAAATAGACGGTGAACACAAAAATTACTTGCTGCAGATATGTTCGAAAAGCTAGCATTTAAAACCAAGAATGGCATCGTTTGGGTTCCAGACAGCCACCACTAGGTTACAAGAGATTTCAAATCTCTGTCTATAAATTTTCCCTGAAGAGGAATCTATCAGTGCAATCTTGTTAAGACTAGCACCTTTCTGAAAAGCATATCAGATATTTGGGGGTCTACCTTAAAGGTGAAAGTTAAAAAAAATGCAACTAAATTAGAGTATATGCATTATTATATAAAGATTAATCTTAATCTTGGAGATTAACAGAGGAAGCTAGCTCGAAGTATATACGCCGTCACAAACTATTATTATTAATGATATAATAAACCAACATACCATATGTTACTATGAATCCTGGACATTGGGAAAATTTATTTTCTATATATTACAAAATAGGAGTGTCTAGCCTTTGGACATGCACTGATGCACCTAGGTCGGATACTTCCAACTGAGTAAGTATGAATAGATAAAACATATCTTACCGTTTAGTGATTGGGTCTGTAGAAGGGTTGGTGGCACCAGCGGGCTGTAAACCCTTGACATGGTGCTGTGCTATAGCAACGCCATTGGGAACCCCAGCACCTGATGTTACCAACGATGACATGGAGGTAGACATCGGTGGCAACACCTTTGTGGTGTTGGCTCCAGAGGCAGCTTGGCCAGTGTGGCCTTCCACAGGCTTTCTTGAACGATGGCGGCCCCTGTTAATATGTCTTTCACAGTATTTTTGGTCAGGAACAGCATCCCTCGAGCAACGCCATTTCTTTCCATCAGTACGACGACACCTTCCAGGCTCAGGATCAGTGCTGCCGGAGAATCCTAGATGGAAAGACCCCCATCCATCTACATTTTCAAAGCACAAGGCAAACCGACCGAATTGGGCCACCACAGTTAGAACAGAAACTAACAATATGACGACGACAACACTACTACAATTCCTTAAGGGCTTCCGACTAACTGTGTTTGGATGAACTATCATGACAGTTAGATAGAGAGTTGTATCACAATAAAAATTGCAACCATTTATTAAAGTCATTCTGTTTTTGTTTTTCCATTCAATCCAAAACCAGGGCATAGTGAAACGTTGACTCTTTAGAAATGATAACTGATCAAAAATATGGTTAAATCACATTAAACCTGGCTACTCAAAATATCATACAAAACTAGACGAGACATACGACCTAGAGCATTAGAAATGCCGAAAAGAACTTGTCCATTTGTGTAGATAAGTAAATTACTTGGTAAAACTATCAGATATCAGGAAGCACCTACACACTACACATCATACGGGCCGGAACTCTATTTGTAAACGTCTAAAAACATCACTACAGACAAATGCATGAACACTGAAAGAAAAAGAAAGCAGCTTACATGAATGGGAAGGATAAGATCCAATAGAGAAACCAGGAAACCCTACAGATTGGATCGCTTTTCGGATTGGAATAAGCAAATTAGAAGGAACAGGAACATTTGCAGTGAAGTACTTGTAAATCATAGCCTGATGTTCCAACTCAATCCATTGAGCTGGTGTAAAAGGTCCTCTGATCCCTGTAAAAGACCCATGCATTCCCCCATTCATGTTTCCAGTACCAAAGCCTGAGTTATCAGTCAAAAGGAGTATATTAAACTCATTGCTCAGATAAAATAAAATCCAAAATAATTGGTATATTAGGGGACCAGAATATACAGATATAAATCTTCAGGTCCAACAAAAAATTTATAGCATTTGACAGTGTAAAACATGAAAAGATATCTCAGAGCACATATGAAATTAATATACATACATGTTTCACAAAATTAAGAAAAGCAACTTAGAGGTGAAAGATATCCAAAACTTTTCCCCTTTTCATTGCATAATTAATTGAATGCACAATACCAAAAACAGCATGGCACCCTCAAAAATCCGGATATCTGGGGTTTTTTTTATCATATATTAGTACCAATTAAATAAAGAAAAAGATTCAATCAATGCAACTGTATCTTGACAAGACTAACTTCACTCCCCACTTAAAAAGTTGCAAACTTTTTTATCACAAACACAAAATTAAAACATCGGTAAGGTTAAGACGGATAATGTCGTCTTAAATGAGATTTTGTGTTAAACCATATCCTTGAGGACCCAACATATTTGAAGACCAACCCACCTCATAAAATCAACATTAGAACAAAACCCATGTGTTAATTTTTCCCAAATTCATAAATATCTATACAAAGGTGTAAACTTTATCATCACAAAATTCAAATTAATAATTATCCTTGATTCAACAACATATTTCAAGAGCAACCCACCTCATAAAATCAAGATTAAAACAAAACCCATATGTTAGTTTTACCATTAATAGAACATCAATCAATAAACAACAAAAAGGTTCCAAACATTATATCCTTGACTAACCAACATATTTATTAATATTTTGAGACCAACCCACCTAATAAAATTAATATTAATAAAAAACCCAGATTTTATATTTACCAAAAAAAACATCAAATAAAAAGTATGCTAAAATAATATACCAGCAGAAGTTCTGGAGTAGTTATAGGTTGAAGGAGTAGAAGAAGGAGTTTGATGATAATAAAAAGAGGAATCATCTCTATCAGAAACTAATCTTAAGTCTTTAGCAGAAAGAAAGCTAACTAATTCAGGTTTATCAGTTGAAGAAAAACTCAACATTTGCTGTTTATCTTCAGATCTCAACCCATATTCATCAACCCGTTTACCCATTTTATTAGACTCATTTTCAAACGGGTCGGATCTTTCTCGTTTGACTAACCCAGATCCATCTATACCAACTAATCCAAACTCCATTTCCTAGTCAAAACTTGGTAGTATAAAAGTTGAGTTCATGAGAAAAAAGAGGGAAAATAATTAAAAATAGTAAATATAAAAATTAAGAATAAATAAATGTAGAAAATGTAGAGTTTAATGGGGATTAAAGTGGGGAGGAGAGAGAAGGGATAGTAGAAGGAAGAGGAGAGAAAAAGAGAGGACCATTTTTAGAGTTTAATTAAGAGGTATTGGTTATGTTGGTTTGAACTTTGAAGAGTAAGATGATGGTGTTTGTGTGTGTGTTTTTAAGGAACAAGGGAAGTTTTTAGTTAGGAACAAAAGAGATGAGAAGTGAAAGAAGGTGTTTTCAAGTTGAGGAATTGGACAAGGTAGTGTAGTACTATTGTTATTGGCAGCTCATCATAAAGGAAATAGTACTAGTTCACACACATTTCTATCAAGAATTAATTAATTTCTCTGGGGAGTAAATAACTGTAAATTTGGGTTTTGGCTAGGAAAAGAATAACCTCCCTTCTCTTTATCACAAATTCACGTTAAAGACAGTCACTATCCGTCACAAGCTAAAAATGGATAGTGACTATTTTACAACATACAAGTGAAAGGGAAAGTAGATAGCAAATGAATTCCCCCACTTGCCCTCTCACTTGCATATTGTGAGAGGGATAATATATGTCTTCAGCTTGTGACGAATAATCCCTCTTAAGTAAGACAAGTTGATTCTTTATTTATTGTCTATTTTTTTTTTAAAAATTTACAACCATATAATTCAATTGTAGTTACAGTTTACACTAACTTGTTTTCCAAAAGTAGTCACATTTGGCTGTAAAATGATTTTAATACCCGTGTTATTGTTTAAGACGAAAATAAAGGGTTTGAAGGAAGACCAACTCTTTATTTATTGCCTGTTTTTTCGAGTAAATTTACAACCATATGATTAGGCTTAAAATTAATTTGAACCATTGAAAATGTATTTTGCTTGGTTAAATGGATTCCCGCTTGCCCTTTCATTTGCCTTCTTATGAGAGAAGATCGAACCCGTCTTCATTGAAAATGGATATGCCATGTCTTCAATGAGACTTAATAGGATAAAGGAAAAATACGGTTCAAAAAATGTTCAAATCAAATTTGATTAAAGTCGGATCATTACGAATTTTGGGTTACGTAGAGTTGAGTTTTTGGAGGACGAGTCCGGCGCCAACATTTCGGGTTGAATATACTACGTTGACAAGGGTAATTTTGTCAGTTTTAGTTGGAAGAAAAGAAAACTAAAATAAAATGTATTATTTTTTGCCAATTTGCCAATATCTTTCACTTTTACCAATTTGTCTGAAATGAAACATTTTTTTTACTAATATGGCGAACTGCCTTAAAGTTTTTTTTTTTTACCAATTTGGTAGTTTGGCCGAAGGAGGAGTAAGGTGATACGATTCTAGATTTGAAAAAGCAAGAACCATGGTCGAGCTCGGGGATCCTTTGCAGATAAGCAAATCGAGGCATATGAGTCCCAATCATACCAGAAAAACAAGTCACAAAAGTCGGGTTCGATTACAATGCAAGCCATCTAGTAATTATCTGTTAGGAGTTTTTTAATTATCAAATAAAAACAATTTTGAATTAATAGACCATTTGTGGTTATAATTAGTGGATGACAAGTGGACAATAGTCAAATTTACCAATAGAATACCTTTTTAATATAGAACTAGTTTTGTCACCCGTGAAATTCACGGTTCTCCTTAGTGTTATATTATTATTTATTTAGTTTCTAAGTTATGGTGTAATTTTTTAACACTTTCCTTCATATCGATAGCGGTTTTGCTGCTTCTATTTTTATAAGTTATCGATTTACGAAGTATGTTTTACCTTCGTTAATCTACATTTTCATAGTTATGCCATACGTTACATTCTACATATTTACGAACAGATAACAATAAAAACACATACGAGAGAACTATATTGGTGTGTATGGATTCTCTTAATCTAATAAGAAGAAATGAAAGTTCCGTTGCTTTTTAATGATCTAGATTTGCTCATATACATCTAAAGGTCTATGTATACTATATACAGTAGGTCTTGCTTGCGACGGATCGGATCTTGCGACGGGTATTTTGTGAGAGGAAATG
This sequence comes from Heliosperma pusillum, assembly GCA_022085475.1. Taxonomy (NCBI): domain Eukaryota; kingdom Viridiplantae; phylum Streptophyta; class Magnoliopsida; order Caryophyllales; family Caryophyllaceae; genus Heliosperma; species Heliosperma pusillum. Next base: position 59,303 of record JAIUZE010006913.1, read on the forward strand.
GGTAGAGGGGACAAGGTGGGCACCCCCCATGTGCTTCTCCATTCAACCTTGATGGATATTTTGTGAGAGAATATGGTATCCGTCTTAAGCTTGCGACGGATAGTGTCCGTCACAAATGAGAATTTGTGTACTATATATCTTATCTTAAAATGAAGTAAAAATTCAACTTTCCGTTTGGTACTTTTAGAAGTAGTATGTAGTCGATCAACCACTCTTATACAATTAATAAATGATTAAAAAGGATCCTTGAGTCATGATATCGCCTTCATCTCAAATTATAGAGCATGGATAAACTATAAGTTTGGATTATAAACTTCACGAAATGATAAAAGTTAACATTATATTAAATAAACAATATCGTTTGCTTCCTTTGTGAATTTACATATACCAATTGTTGGCTGTTAATAAGGTAAACCATCGTCACTTAGAATGCTTTCAATCATGTCCCACTTGACAGTGAATCACATTCATCTTGTGACACCAGTGTATTGCGTACCCTTTTTCTCGAGCTCGTACGTAACCCCTACAATTGTAGGTAAAATCAAAATCATGCACCGAAACCTACAAGTTAATGTAAGAATTTGGTAAGATAAGCAACATTAAGATCACCCAAGTTTAATCTCCTTAATACCTTCTCGACATCTAAAATTGATACAAATAAAAGTTGAAGGGCAGTAATGTACATCAAGTAAATGAAAGAAGTACTCCGTTCGTTCCAATCATTGGTTTACTTTTTATATTTTTTGTGAGAAAGATTTTAATAAAAGGTACGCTTTAACTTGTGAAAACGAATTGTGAAGGTTGATTATGAAATTTACGTAGAACTTCACAAGTGCAAATCTCTTAAAAACACATTATTTGAGAGTATGAGTTTGAAAACGTTATGATTATGGCATGAATTTCCCAAATTTTCCAAACATCTACGAAATGCAGTCTTGAAAATAGTGATGCGTACCGTACATTTAAGTGGGGCTGGTTAAGTTGTAAATAATGTCTACCTTGTTTTCATTTTAAATCTATAAACATTAAAGAACTAATATTAATATGGAAGAACAAACTAAAAAACATCTGAAAGAATACATACAAGCAAAAACTGAAATTATAACAAAACAAATAATGAACATGAAGAATGTGAGACCCAATAAATGGTGGCGCACTTTGGATCTTCAAGTATGAGTTGTAACATCGCGAGAGAAATTAAAAGACAACGAAGGTTTGAAAGACATGTTAGCATATAAGCAATAACTTATGAGTCAATCAACAAAAGAAATCAGGAGATTAGTTATTTCATTTTAAAAAATTTATTTAATATAAAATAGAATTTACCTCAATCCAATTCTCATGCTAATATACGAAATGATGATGCTTCAAATCGTCTCTAGCTTTGCTCTATCTATTATCAAGTTAAAAATATAGTATTCAAAGGTAACGTACCGACAAAGTAAAAACAATAAAAATAAACAAATGTTGAACACAAAGTTACAAGAAATTATGAAATTCATATAAGTGGATTTTCACGAAATTCTCAAAATAACAAAGTAGAACTCACCGTAGAAAAAGAGGGTAATAAGTGGATGGCAACAACGAATATCTACTTACTTTGATTAGCTTTGTTTGGTGTCACCTACCACTCATAAATATAAATATTACGGAGTAATTTATATAAAAAAGTAAAACCTTAATTCCATTTATTTAGCAAGTATATGGAGAGGGGCTAAGAGCAATTAAGAAAGAGAAATTAATAGAGGGGAAGTGAAAGAGTTAGGCAAATTGAAAAGCCATGAAGGAGAGGTAGAAAAGACGAAGAAGCTTGAACGTTCTTAGCTTTATCAACAATTATTAGAATTAATTAATTAATTAATTAATATGGAGTAGTATTTTTTGTTTTTCGATGTTAGCTCAGGCAAATGCATGCCTTTTTCTTCTGAGACTCAACGTATACATCTTACACAATGGCTTTGAAGGTTGACACGTGGATTGCTCAAATTACCCTTTTTATATTATTGTATAGATATGACAAAAATTGACTGAGACACCAAAAAAAGAAATAAGACAACAATTGACCGGGATAGAGGGAGTAACAATTAGGAGTAGTCATTATGAGTAGTATAAATTTTAATACTCTGTAGTTCTATGTATTGGGGGCTCGGCCGAGTTAGGCTTACTCAACCGAGTACATATTGTACTCGGCCGTGTAGAGACCACTGGACCGAGTGGAAGTGGCTGATGTCTAAAACAATGTTCTGATCTTGTGTGCTCGGCCGAGTGAGGTATGCACTCGACCGAGTAAGTCGTACTCGACCGAGTACATGTTGCACTCGACCGAGTACGACGGATTTCGGGATTTAGCCGGACGGTTGATTAAGGGTTAATAAGAGGAATTAGTTTTCATAAATTCGGTTTTACGTTTCTTAATCACAAACCCTACACTCTCAAACCCTCTCTAATTACTCAAGAACACCTTTGATCATCTCTTGTCGGATAAGATCTTTCACTGCTTTGGTTGTTGCTTTGGTAAGTATCCTTATTGTGATTCGTTTGTGTTGTAATTATAACCCTAATTAAATTAGGGGGGAGGGAATAAGATTGTTATTGATTGTATGACTATTGATTGTTTAGGAGGGGACTTCATAGAGGAACCATTCTGATTTGCTTGCTTATACGCGGATTTGTCAATAAGGTGAGGTTTCCCTACTCAGTGTTGTGTTGCTAATTGATGTTATGAGATTATGTGATTCCTGATATGTGATTGATGATGGTGTTGATGGAGTGTGGGTTGGTGTTTGGAGATGTTACTATGGTTACTATGGTTTGGTGATTCCGTTGGGAGACGGATCACACCCCGAGTTCGCCCCCGTAGTTATCCCGCTACGTGGGGGATGTGCACATTAATGTTCCGGGCTCTCTCCCTGCGGTGAGAGGGGCTTTCGATGCATGTGGTTGCGGTCCATGGTCAATTGGTGGTTTTGTAGAGCAGGGATGATAACCTGAGTGAATCTACTGAGATGTCCGCTGCGGTGGCCCTCCGGTTTCTTTTTCCCTTGTACTTATCTTGTACGTTGGTTGGTATACACGAATACTGACCCCTTTACTATTTTACAAAACTGCTGTGATCCATTGGGGAATGGTGAGCAGGTGATCGCAGTTAATCGATAGAGCTACGTTGGGATCAAGGATGGGATCATTGCGTCATGTCTTAGCTTCCGCCTAGTAGCTGGAGTCCTAAACATTGATTAGTTTCTATTAATTTAACATTGTTGAGTTTGGATTATTGGTCAGACGGTATGCCGTCTGTTTTGGGAACATGTATTGGATATTTAAACATTAACTAGATAAACATTGTTTCCTTTATCGCTTGAATTGATATGTACTCCCTCGGGCAACCGAGATGATAATACTCTCATGTACTAAGGGGGTCTTGCAAGACACCTTGGTGTATGATGATGTTACTTTAATAACATGTCTTGTATTACATAATTTTCATCCAAGCTTTATTTAAAATTCTAAAAATCGATCAATTTTGACCCCAAATCTAAGATTTGAACGATTCTTTCAAATCTCGTTTATAATAAAGATCAGCGTCTTTATTTTAAACACCCGTCGATTTAAGGACTCGGTGGACTTTAGTCAAATATCCCTTGCAAACTCAAACTCGTCCCTCAACATAGCGAGCAAGACACGAGTTCGGCCCTTTGCTCCAATAACGTTCTTTGTTTAATTCGCTTCCGTACTCAGATCTGCAACTCGTGCGCTCCACCATCCTCCTTGCAGGAGTTTGTCTAGATCAAGCCTACATGAATCCATAGTGTGACCGTAGTTCAAATAATAATTATTCCCAGCATAATCTCCATATAACTTCTCATAGAAATAATTAAACGACTCATCGTCGTCATAATCATCATATATAGGAGGTAAGCTTGGATTGAATGGAATTTCATCTTCTTGAGTACGTGCAAATTCAAATAGTAATACATTAATGAGCTTCACCTCCTTAAGTACGGGAGTGAGCCTAGGATTTTCCGCACATGCACGTTCACTCTCGTGGATGACTTGTTCAATTTCAAGCTCGCTATATATTGAAAGTAGAAAAATTAAAACAATTGATTATTTTATATCGTAACATTGTATAATATATATTTTTTAAAACAATAAAAATAATGAAAATCGGGTGGTGGATGGATGCCGGGTGAAATTTCTTCATCCAACCCATCACCCATCTATCATTCGTTTCGTCCATCATCCATCTGTCATCCATTTAAATCGGATTTTCATCCGTCTTTTAAGATCGAGTGGATCGGGTTTTGGTCGGGTGCGGGTGAAATTGTCATTCCTACTGAGTACTGATGCATCCATTGGTAAAACATCGCATAATACTTGGTCTTGATATGTTTCCATTGAAAATACGACCAATGCTTGCTTTGTAACTTTGATCCTGCTTGCTTGGTCATCATATTGTCTTCATTTGATCCCATTAAAATGTAAGTTATAAACTTTAATAAGCTCAGAAAAATACACTTAAATTCAATTATATATTAGGTCTGAGATAGTGCATAGGTAAATTCCTTTTTCCCTTCTATTACAATATGATCTCGAAGGTCTTTTATTCATTTTTGAAGAATTTTAATATACGTTTAGTAAAGATTAATGATTGATGGAGTAGAAGAACATCCAATTACTTTCTATATCCAACTTATTAAGTTGATTAAGTTGAACTCTGAAGTGACTTATTAAGTATTTCCAACATTTCCTTTCATATTTTCGCACTTTGTGCAGCATCTTGATAAGTTGATATGGTTGACAAGTTGAGTTGATAGAGCTGACGAGTTGTGGAGGGTCATAAATCATGATGGGTTGTGGAGATTGGAGAAGTGTTACTCCAATTGGCAAACATGCGACAATTAAGTCAGACAACAACATGGGCCTCGCTCAATCTAGATAATATCAGCATATGGGCCGTCTATTTCGGCCTATTAAATTCCTCTTTGTACTTTGAAGTTTAAACAGTATTGCAAACGACTGAAATGACAATACTCCACTGTTATAGATGGAATTGCGGCACGCAGGTCGTCGGGCTAACACGATCCATTATGACTCATGACCCATCTAGGTAGTACGGACACTTCTCATAACCAGTCGTCCCGTGTCGGATACACGGACACCTATAAACAAAGGAATGTGAGATTGAAAGACTAGAAGAGATTGATTATAAGATGAGTTTGGGTGGCAAAATTGATTAGAAGACGAGTTTTACAATCAATTATTTATAACTATAAAATATATATTTAATATCAATTATTTACATTTAATATCAAATACTAATACAAAAATAAAATTGTATGTTATTTATAACTATAAAATATATATTTTATTAAATTTAGATACCGTGTCCGGTGTCTTAAATTTCACGAGATGACGTATCACGTGTCCGTGTCGTGTCCGTGTCCGTTTTGGTGCTACCTAGTGACCCATGACCCATTTTAGCCCGATACAGCACGGCGCGGCACGCTATGAGCCGTGTCTGGTTCGAAATTTGAGAAAGAAGACCGTGTCTAACCCAGACACGATACGCCACAACACACTTGGGCATGCTTAAAATGCAAAAAAATAAGGCTAAAGTGGAGAATTTGCTTGCACGCGCAAGCAAGACACGACATGCCATGGCCGTGCCGTTGACTCAACTAATATTTCCACTTTACCGGCACGAAAGCTGACTTCCCATGATGGGGTCAAGCCATTTTCTCCTTCGGGGACTTTGGGTCGACTCGAGGAACGATCCACTTCCAGCTCCATCCGCTACCATTGCCAGTTTGCCACTTACGGCGTATTTTTGATATTTTCTTTTCTAAATAAGCACTTGAAAATTTACGTATGTTGGTTTTTTTTTGCAATATATATCTCTTTTTATTCATCCATAAAGGGGAAAAAAAGAGATTACAAAATAGCATAATCACTAGAGTGTTACACCCTAAGCATTCGAAGCAGTAACAAAGACCACAAATAGTCCAAGTATAGACAACAACCTCACGCATATGGTTCCTCTCCATTACGTCCTCCCCTCCATTACCTATTAATGGATAGAATTTAATTTGGAGGAAAAAAATCGACAACTTAAATTTATTAAGAGTTTATAAAAATTAATGTCGAGATTGAAGTGCCAAAACAAATTCAGGCCCTTTATTTTGTCCCCATAAACAATCCAGTCCATTAATAAGTAGTGGATACTTAAGGGAAGGAAGAGTAATGGTGAGAATCTTGGCTCCAACCTAACATCAAACTTAATCTTCTTTGCGAGCATTTCAAGATTATATGGATCACTAAAGATGCGCTTATTTCTCTCAAGCCATTGATGATATGAAACAACTGTTAGGCAACAATGAAGTCAGTCTACTTTCCAGCGTTTTTACTTCTCCTTTGTGACCATTGCAATATGAACAAGAGCTAACTCAAATAATAAGAGCACTCTTATCCCAATCATGAAGATAATAATTCGATTTTCACCCTGACATAATGTCTTCATTTTAAAAAATACATTGATATAAAAAAACTATAGAGTAACTGGTACATATAACTGAACTTTTTAGATAACATGACTACGTAAGGGCACGTGTCCTCCCTTGCGGTCACCAATATCCGCCCAAATAATTCTCATATCGTAAAGCTTACCCAAAAATTATCAATATTTTTAGGTCTAACTCAACATGATGGTGATCTAGGTTGCACGGACACGTCTGAAATTTGGCATATGCGTGTCGGACACCGTGTCCGACACGGACACGCGGGGGACACGCCTGAAAACGTGTCCGACACGCTTGAAACCGTGTCCTCGGTTTTTTTAAAACCCAAAACGTCTTGGACACGGCCAAGAGACGACGGACACGGCCCGTGTCATAGTGGACACGGCTAGGCAGAATCATTATCATATTTCAACTTCTTGATTCACGACATTTCATAATTCTAAATTCAATTGTATACATCTTCCTTCTCTTCCACCACTTCGGCAACCTGCACCTTCGACGAGGCGACACGACGACCACAATGATGACTGCTTGCCTTCACGTCGCCGCTGACGTCTCGTTCCGGCCTCTCTGCTACCAATATTGATTTCTACTTTTCCCCAAATTGAAATCTAGGGTTTGTGCTAACTGTTAATTATATCAATTTGTTACCAAAATTGAATCTAGAGTTTGTTTATCATGCAAATTTGAGAAAAATAAGGAATTGTATGTATATAAAATAATGGTGTGGTTATATAATGAGGAAAATAATGGTTGTTTATATGGTTTTGTTTATGCTCAAAGTACACAAGGTTTGGGGGTAATGGAAAAGAAGTTGAGTATCGTGGGTTTTGTTACTTTGTTCAATGATGCATTCATAATATGGGTATGTACAGAAATTCTAATTTCAGACGGTGACTATCTGTGTTAAGCTTAAGACGAGTTAAATACGTAACAAATCATCTCACTTATTGAGTTATTGCTTAGAAAATATCAAAAGTTGTCTTTATTACTACCACTGGGTAGTATTTAACCCGTCTTAAAGCTTTAGACGGATAATAGCTGTCTTAAGCAAGACTTACTGTATTAATGGTGTGTTTATAAGACTTGAATTTGGGGTTAGTAATTTGGAACCTTTTATTGTTCTTATTTATTTTGTAAAATTTGAATGTTTATTTAAAGTTTGGGTTTTTAATTTGAAACTTTGTAGTTTGTAAGACTGCGATTTTTAAAGTATAAGACACTAATATTGGTTGTCATTTTACGACTTTGTGACTTACAAAAAACTAAAGTTTAGTGTTAGTTATAACTTATAGTGGTCTTCGAATTCCGTATTTCAATATGTATATTGTTTTTTTTTTCCGTGTCCCGTGTCCTAAAATATTTGGAGTGCCGTATTCCGTGTCCGTGTCCGTGTCCGTGTCCGTTTTCGTGCAACCTAGATGGTGATTATCGACTCATGGTGCATCACACATTCACACGGACTTATTCCTGGCTGTGTGGCTCGTATACTCACGGACGTCTATACTCTTATTTAATTAATCACTCAAAAATCCTACCGTTACAAATTTACAAAATCCTGAATCCTGAAAAAATGTTTGCAACTTCAATAACCTTAACAATGGCGGTATACCAAAATCCCCAACATCTTTCTACACATCATACACCTTCATTATTGCTCCTTCCTAACAAACTTCCTTCTTCTTCTTCTTCAATCTCTGTATCATCAACATGGTTAAGCAGACCGAGTTCACTCGGTCTCAAACTCGTTCCTAGAGCTTCAACTTCATTCAATACCACCGATAATATCGGCGAAATTATCGGCGATGTCGCCATTTTCAAGGCTACTGGTGAATCCGTTATGTTCAGGGATCTTTGGGATCAAAATGAGGTTTTAATCGCTTTTATTTATTTCAGTTCAATTGTTTTACCTAGGGGTGATAATGAGACGAGACAGCTCGCGAGCAACTCGAGATCGGCTCGGTCAAAGCTCGGTCAAAGCTCGGCTCGTGTGAGCTCGGCTCGGGCTCGGGCTCGGCTCGAGAGCTTAACGAGTCAAGCCGAGCAAACACCGGCTCGGCTCGAAAAGCTCGCGAGCAGCTCGAATTAGTGTGATTAGAGAAGATTTTCCTCATATTTTATAAAAATATATTATCATTATTATATATTTGTATCACATATATCAAATTTCTAACTTATTTGCCAATTTTTTTACACATATCTTTCAAGTCTTGTTATTGAAAATATTGGAAGAAAAAAAAATTAAAAATCAACAATTATATATAGGCTCGATTTGAGCTCGAGTTTGGCTCGAGCTCGCGTTAAAGCTCGCAAGCTTTTTTACGAGCACATTTTTTTCAAGCTCGGGTAAGCTCAAGATCGGCTCGAGCTCGAGTTTTGGTTCTTGAGCACAAGCCGAGCAAGGCCAAGCTCGGGCTCGGCTCGGCTCGTTAGCACCCCTAGTTTTACCCTTGCCAAATTTACCAACTGTAATTATTTCTGCCTGATTTTAATTTTGGTTTTGATTTAATTTTAGTTTTAGTTTATTATTTATTATATTCATGTGTTATTTCGTATGGGATTGGATTGGATTCGATTGGATACAGTGTTCTAGGGTTTGTAGTCAATTTACAACAAGATTTAAGTGAATCTCAAAGTCGTTATCTTGATTCATGATTATCCTAGGATTGTATTGGAGCGAATTAAGTTGGGTTGCGCTTCGATTATGATGATTTAATTCAGTTCAATTTAGAGTAGTAGACGTTATTCTGTTACTTCTAGGTTCAATTGAGATGAAATTAGAGGATGACACATTTTAGGGTCAGGAGGTTGATACGATCTATTGCCTCATTCGATATTAAAGACTTGTGCAGGGTCGTAATGGTTGGGAAAGAGAGTGAGTTGTGGTGAGAGGGTTTTGGGGAGTGAGTGAAGGTGATTGCCAATGGTAAAGCCTGGGGGTGGGGTCGCCAATAGTGGACGCAACGTCTGTTGGTGTTGGGTTGTCGGAGTGGTAATATGAGGCGAGGGTGCGTCTGATTAAGGTTTTAAAGGGTTTTTGAGGTTGTTGAAGCCTGAAGGGAGGTTGGGTTGTCAGTTTTAGGCGACGCTAGTGCTGTGGTGGGTAGTGAGGACTGAGGAGAGAGATAAAAGGTTGAAAACTGAAAGAAAACGAGGATTGGTAAGGTAAGGTGTATCAAGCTGATGGAGATAAGATCGTTTTGTATAAGATCTTATATGTGATCTTACCTTAGAACTGCTCTTCGAGAAAAGGGGTGTAATCCGTGTAAATGAGCCGAACTCGCTCGACAATTATTTATAACATGCTAGGGTCAAATTTTTGCTTGAGCTTGTCCCTGTGTTCAGCTCAATCCAATCGCTTAAGCCCGAGTTGAGCTCAATGCCAACCAAGCTGAGCTCAAGCTCAATGAAGCTATATTCATTTCCTTGATTATATTTAGTCTTCTACTCCATACAATTTAGCCAATAAGCCTCCTTTTTCTGTCGATTTAAATATAATATTAAACAATTGGGCCTATTGTTATTTGTATGATTTAGATTTGAAAATGCTAAATAGGAAAGAAAGTAATAAAGTGAATTGTGCTTGAGAGCTCAAGCCTTTCTCCGAGCCGATCCTCAGGTTCAGTTTTTTGGTGGGATTTGAGTTTGAGCCTGAGCCGATGCTCCTATTTTTGAGCTAATCTTAAACCCATCAAAGCTCGAGTACAAATTGGCTCATGTACACTCATACTACCGGCAACTTTGCGTAAGAAATGCTTTTGTCTCAACAACTACCCATAAATTTACCATCATCTAAAATACTCCCTCTGATTCTTACGAATTGATTCATTTACTTTTTGCACAAAGTTTAAGGAATCAACTTGTTGTGATTGGGTGGTGGGTCGCACCATCTCAAGATTGAATTGTAGTCACACAAACCATACTTGAGTAGGAAATGGAGCAATTCTAAAGAATAGAGAAAAAGTAGAAAATGGGGGATTTCCTAAGAATCAGAGGGAGTATGCAGCAAGTATCACTTGTTTTTCGAGTTTGCATCTCTTAAGGCTGGTTTCTCACGGAGCATATTAACCTATGGAGTGGCAACTTGTGTTTAGCTCTAAGATTTGAAATGCCAACATTTGCTATGGCAGCTAGGACCCAAAAAAAAAAAAAAACTTCCCTGTCTTTTCTATCTCACATTTTTTTAGTATCATTTCATGTGTGGTCCCAATTTTTGATAATGTATTACTGGCAGCTAGAAAATACAGTACAACTAGTGATTTCATGTTGGTTTGGAGGAGTAATATAAAGGATAGTATGCAAATCACATGATATGCTATCTGTTGACTTTAGAATCCATGAATCAGTGAACTACTGCTGATATATTAATATCCAAAATTTCTAAGGACCACTTGTGTATGCAAAGTGTTTGATGAGAATTGATTTGTCTTCTCTGCAGGGAATGGCAGTAGTTGCACTCTTGAGGCACTTTGGATGCCCTTGCTGGTAACATGTCCTTCAACTTTAAAATACATGGTCCAGATTTTAAATTACTCCTTGGCATAGTGGGATACTGATAGCAGTTCTTTTGTTGTCCTGTGAAGCTGGGAGCTTGCATCTACTTTAAAAGAATCTATGTCGAGATTTGACTCCGCTAATGTTAAGCTTATTGCTGTTGGCGTGGGAAGTGCTAGCAAAGCTCGCATCCTTGCCGATCGGGTACTTTTTTGCTCCTGTATTATTGACATCCAGTAGACGAGTACTTTTCCTGGCAGAAAACTCCTGCTCAAGTATAAGTGTCGAACTGCAACTTAGATCAAATATGATTTTGAAGTATTAGTCAGTGGGGTTGATATTAGTGTTGGCTAGATAGATTAACAGAAAACGCCAAACAAAGACATTCAACATGTTCTTTCATTGTAGTACATCTAGCTAGTCTACTAATGGTAACAAACTAACTCATAAAAATTACTCCATCAAGATGGTAACTTGTCAACAATGGAAGGATAAGATGGACCACTTATGGCTTTGAAATAATTGACATCCAAATATTAAAAGAGTGAGATGCCCATTATCTCCCAAAGTACATCTTATCAGAGTATTCCATGAGGGATGTACTGCTTCTAATATTGTAGTATGTAAAAAAAAAGCGTGACCCATTGTAGGTGGGTGCATTTGAAACATCGAGGTAATACTGTTAATGTTACCAAAAAGTAACAAAGATCTAATGGCGATGGAACCACGTCTGTCGTTGTGGTCCATGACTTTACCTATTGTAACCAGCTTTTGAGGCTGGTTTTGGTGCTTAAGTAATAGTTTGATCAAATGGCCTACGTTATTTAAGGAATTAATGTAAAGAAAGAAGATGATTGATATAGTATATCTGTCTGCTAGACTGCTAATCTTTTCCATTTTGGTTAATTACGTAAACACGGCAAAGCTCCTCTGCCAGGATTCGCTGAATTACAGATAGCCATCATTTGCTTATAAATTTTATTTTCTAATTAATTATTTGAAATAGTCCTCAATAATCCGTTTGCTTATTGGCTCTTTTGTTATCTCATGTTTTTGGGTTGGGATTTTCCTGAAGATATTAGTTGCTTACATATTTGGTTCTTCACTTCATGTTAAGAGTCCGAGTGTGGTCTCTCGAGCCTGACATGCATGGATAACTCACCGATCTTGTAATGTAGTAGGCCAATAGATTTTTGTCTGTCGTACAGTTTAAACTTGTATATTTTGTTTGTTTTTTCTTGTAAAAGGCTTTGCCATTGATATGTTAGCTCTTATCAAATGTGACTTATGACTTGTGAAACCCCAATCCCACGGTCCATGCAAGATTTTGAAATTTAAGAGATGCACAATCATCGGTTTTAAAGGATTGTCTCACATAATTGTTAATAGACAACCATGTTTCTTTTCAAAAATAATGGAAACCGAAGTGTTTGCTCACCAAATTTTCTAATATTTCATTTCCTGTAAAAAAAACAAACGTTTTGGGTACTTCGTTCCTCTGACTAGTGGTTTTGAGAGTCTACTGGAACTCTGGAAGGGTCTTTCTATAATCTTGTACTTTCTTTCCATTAGACGCTTTACTTAATCATTTGCTTTTCCAGTTACCATTTCCTATAGAGTGCCTTTATGCCGATCCTGAACGCAAGGTAATCACCTGTTTCAGTAGCCATTGCTATTTATTGAAGTAGTGACTTCAGTAAGATTTTCATTCAAGGCTCTTCCTTAATACAGGTATATGATGTCTTGGGGTTATACTATGGTTTCGGCCGTACATTCTTCAACCCAGCCAGTGTAAGCTTGAAACTCTAATTCTAAATTAGTTTGTCCTTACTTTTCCCACATCTTCTGTTAAAATGCCTTTGTTATCTGATAAGTCTTCTATGTCCATGAATTTGATATTACAGGCAAAAGTATTTTCTAGGTTTGATTCTCTCCAGAAAGCTGTGAAGAATTACACAATTGAAGCCACACCTGATGACAGGGGTGGTGTCTTGCAACAGGTAGAATGACTTTGGTTTGAATAAATATAATGCTTACTCTTGAGATGTTCCAATGTAGAAACAACATTACCGACCAAATACTTTTAACACTCGTATTGTTTAGAGAAACTACTCAAACACCCAAACCTCTGAGCTTTTCAGACACCAAGTAATTGTTAGTCCCTACGCCATTGTAAGCAACCTTACCATATGTTAACCACACAATATAATACAGGTTCTTTCAAGATAAATCATAATAAGAATTACTTAAGTGAGGCCGGTATTTGGGTCTTTCACGATAATAGGAAGTCGGTCTACTGTGTCATTTTGCTTATTATCTCCTAAAGAAACAATTCCCCTTTTGATAGGGAGGAATGTTTGTCTTCAAAGGGAAGCGCTTGTTGTATGCTCGAAAGGATGAAGGAACAGGAGACCACGCCCCGTTAGATGACGTGCTCAATGTTTGCTGCAAAGTTTCAGTTGCATGAACCCTGTAAGTATTTACTACTGTATTGACACTTAAGAAATGTATTAAACCCAACTCAATTGTATAGGCTACACTGATGTCGTAAGCAGAAGTATGACGATCAGGGGCGGATTTAGGGGGGGGGGGAGGCGTGCCCCACTCGACTTCTGGAAATTCAATGTTATATATCAAAAGCTGCTCTAAGTTTCAAACGATTGTGAGTGTCACCGTGGTAAATGTTTAGGCGTCACTCATTGGGGAACTGGGTTTGAGACCGAGTAAGCGCACTTTTTTTTTAATTATTAACTTTCTTTATCTTTGAGGGCTTGCTTGGATTGAGGGTAAAAAGGTGGAAAATATAAGGGAGTAATGATTTTGGTCGATTTTAGTGAGTTTGGTACAAGGGTGATTATTCATCTAGGTAACTCATTACTCCTATGTAGGGGTAGTGTATTACCCACCCTCCCCCATGGGTAATTATTACTGGAGTAATACGTTACTCTTTTTATACCTTAAACAAATATGATTCTTTTTATACCTATTGCACTAATTACTCTTTTACCAAACTGAAAAATAGATTACCCCAGTAACAATTCTCTTAATATTCCAAACTCGAAAAACAAGGAACATATTACCTCCTTGAATAAATTCCCAAGTAATTATCCCCTTACACCATTACCTCACTAATTATTTCCTTGATTCCAGGCAAGCCCTGAGAAAGATTGGATGTTTAATTAATTTAACAAAACATTTAAGGTTAGGAAGATTTGAACCCATACCAATTATATGGAAACTCAACTTTAAAACACTATGACACCACACAATCATGTTTGTTTAACAACTAAAATCTTATATAAACTAGTATTTAAAATACGAAAACTAATTTGTATTAGTTATTTATGCAAAAAAATCCCACCACATATTAAAAAAATATTTTATGTTAAATCATTTGTTTTCGAATTTGTACGCTAGTATAAATATAATCGTTTTGGTTCAGTAGCGTTAGCTATGTATTTTTTATACAATATATACACTAACTTTTCTAGCACAGTCATTTATGGTATCGACCACTTAGATTATGCCCCCCATAGGTAAAAATCTTGCGTCCGCCCGTGATGATGATTGAACGCCTATATTAGATAGTCATTAATAATACATATCTTAGAATAAGACAATAGCTTCAGTAACATGACCATCTACCCCTATTTTCTGCACTTTCTAGATACTTCAGACTTGCCGAGTATAAGTTTGATGCGGGGTTTTGTGTCGCCCTACCCCGGTTAAAACAAATTTATAAACTCAACTAAGCTAATGTAGTAGCGGAGGTGGAGGTCGATCCACATGGAGGTCAAGGTCGAGTACTAGCACGTCTCAAATTACAAGTTAGCTACGCAAATCAATAAGAGAGTTAATATTAAACTAACTAATTAAACTAATGACTAGCTAAGTCTAATAAACTAACTAAAAAATTAATAGAAATAGCGTAATAAATAATAAAGAAAGCTCTAGGGTCCGATTTCCTCCACTAACATGCCTTATTTACTCTCATGAATCCCACTAACAAGTCATTAGGTTGTTGTTTAGGGGAAAACGCCTCTAGGTCGCCTAACATCTCCCTCCCGGGTTCGTGTTAAGACGGTAGCTATCCCGATCACCTCCCTTCCGGGTTCGTGTCGGAATCCCCTATCCTAGGCCAAGGTCCACTAAATTGGGCCCACTCTCATGTACCCCGACAAAGGCTAAGGTCAATAATCCACGTTATCTTCCCGGTCATCCCAATCCTTTTCCCAAAGGTAAAGTTCAAACCGACAATTAAAGGCACCCTCCTTAGGTTCTCCCTCCCGGGTTCAACCTAAGTCGACAACTAGTCTAAGAGAGTATAAATAAACAAGAAATAGAAAATTATACCAACTTGAAGGAAATTGAAATCTTGAATTAAAATAGAGAATTGCATATATAAAGATTGAGTCTTGTAATAGACCATTTTTCTTCATATTTTCATCCACTAGTTATATTACAAGACTCAAGTTTGTGAGAGGGATCTGACCCGTCACAAGCTTGTGACGGATAGTGACCGTCACAAATGAGAACCCCAAAAACCCCAAAAAGTGACGGCCCTTATTTTCTTTTTGTTTCCTGTTTTTCGTCTTCTGCTCCCCCAAAAATGAAGGCTAAAAATGTGGAGCTTTTCTCCTACTCTACTTGTTTTCTGTTTTTGTGCCAAGTACTCCAAAAATTGAGGCCCATCTTTTATTTCCAGAAGGTGCAGGCATTCTTTAGCAAGTGGGCTCTTCACATATGAGACAAGGGTCATGTGACCAAACCCAATTAAGTAGCCTAGACCTTGCTTTTACTGTGCAGGAAAACGAAATGGAATTGATGGCCCGAGTCTTTGGCTCATTTTCTTTTTGTCTTTCTTTAATCCGATTCGTCTTGACCCGCTTTTCTACTCGATTTTCACTCGAGTTGGTACCTACATATGTAAAACATCCAAAAGCAGTACCACATCCAAAAATAATATATAATTACATAAATTAAAAACTAATCGACTTGGGTCAAAAAAGATAAGTCGGGTTATTAATTTGAGCAAATAAGGGATAAAATGTGGATTAAAAATACATAAAATAAAGTGTTATCAAAGTTAAAAACTTGTCCAAATGATTTAAGTTTTAAATGAAGTAGTAACTCACTTCGTTGATAGGAGTTAAATATAGTGTAAATGCACGGTTGTCATGTAGCACTTGGGGTGTCGAAATCCACAGAGAGTGATACGAGTACTAACCGGTTTCAATGGAATGTTTAGTTAAGTCGATAAAAGGTTGGTTTGGTTCAACTAATTCTAACTAAATGCACTAACTAAAATTAAGACTAAAGTGCAGGCTAAATGATTAATATAGGAAAAAGATGAGGTTAATTCAAGATTAAGAGGTCTAGATCCGATCTAGTCCTTAGTCTTGGGTTAAGTAGGCAATTGATCCATCAACAAGTAGTGGGTTATGGGTTCATGTGAGACAACACGAGCTAGTCTAACAACATAATCCTCGTGAGTAGAGGTAGTCTATTAAGTTGATAATAGGTGCCACTTCCATGAATAACCCAAAACCGAGTCCAAGTTAATATGAGTCAATGTTATTGGTCCCAATTAAGGTTTCTCACAGCCTTATAGATGAAAGTCCTTAGTCTGAAGATAAAGTCTCTTTAGAAGGGTCTCACTTCAATGAATAACCCAATTAGCGGTGTTACCCAAGCCTACCCATAACCACCCTTACAATTTACAAGAGAGATAAAGTCCAACAAGGAGTAATGAAAAGCACTTTACCAAAAACAATTACCCACAGCTTGCCAATTGGACTAATTACCAAAATAAACTCATTATTAGATTTAATCGGACCCTTAAAAGGGGATTACTCACTACTTATGTTAATAAAGCCTAAATAAATTGTAAAGGTTGAAACTTTAATACTTCCTCCGTTTCATTTGATTGTATACGTTTGCTTTTTAGGCACTATTCACATGTGAGAAGAGTTTTTAGCACAACTTCTACTATATAACATAAAAGATAGTCATGTGAGATCTTGTTTCAATTGTCTTACCGAGTACAATATTAATATCAAATTTTTATAATTTTTAGTAATATGTAACTAAAGATATAAACAAAACAAAATGAGCATTGACATACGTGATAAAGCAAACGTATACAACCAAATGGAATAGAGGAAGTATGCAACATTATATAAGATTGATTACAATAACATAACATGCAAAAAGTGACTAATATATGATTGGAGTTTAATTAAACTAAGTTTATAGGTAGAACAAGCCTAAAAATCAAAACTTGGACTATAAGTAAACTAGATATTCAGAACTAGCATGAAAATAAACTAAGAAAATGAAATTAACAAGACAATACAAGAAAAATAAAAACGGAAATAGAAATTACCAACTAATTGGATGAAGAAAATAAGAATAAGATGAACAATAGATAAAATCTAATACTCTCTCTCCCTCTAAAACGAAGCCCCCTCCAAAAAATAAGGATTTCTTCTATTTATACTTAAAGGCCCGAAACGAAAATGTCTAAAACGAAACTAAACAAAGCCCAAGCATAATCTCGTACGGCGTATCAATACGCCGACCATTCTCAAAAATAAGCCGGACGAAGGCTAAAGACGCGGGATTAGGGGGAGTTTGCTCTAAAATTCCGTCTCCTTAATTGGGATTATTCCCTCACCCTTGAGGAGTTTGCTAGTTACTTCGTTCTTGACCCGACCCCCTCCCATAAACCC